>WSTK01000294.1:0-38659 GCA_019616945.1 Ceratobasidium sp. 414
CCTACGTACAAAACCCAAAGGAAAGTATAGTATGAAAATCTTGAGGAACAGCCAGTGGCCGGTTTCACCGGCCCGGCCGGCTTCCCGGTTGGCGACGGTATAGAGAATGTTCGGTTTGTGTGGTAAGAGACTACGACTATTATGAAGGAGTTTGCAATGTGGGACGAGAAAGGGGGAAAGGAAGTGCAGGTTTCAGAGGTAACAGATGTAACCGAGGTGGTGAGTGTTGCCTTAGTTTTCTCAATTTTGCACGCATTCCCAATTGTGAGGGGGTGGGAAGCTTGCCTTGATGGCTGTATCTTCTGCTGCCTTCGGCCGTCGCCTGTCGTGGAACCAGGAACCTGAGGTCATACTCAAAGGGTACAATATGTCATTCCGGAAGGTGTTGGCATCGTATCCTCTAGTCCTATTACGAGGTGAACGGACATAGTCCAATGCAAAACGCGTTGGGCTTGACCGTACAGCTGGCACACGATGGGCATAGCATACGAGCTGACAGTATGCTAAATCAAGCCTAAGGATGTCGCTGAGCTTGATTGTTAGGCAATAAGTTTATGCTCTTGGTCGCTGGGCATGGGGCCTGATTTCGATCGAACTATGTTTAAACGATGAAAGTTCACCGGAAGGCACTAGACTACCGCTCACGCCCTCGCTTTTCCTCTCGGAGATATTCCTGACTAGCAGACTCGCCAGGGGTTGCGGAACCTACTCGTTTTGCTACACTAGCGCCCAGAAACCTGCCTCTGATACCAAGCGCCAGTAAGGTGTGCTCGTTGTCATGATAATGAGGCTCGTAGGAGCATTCTAGTCGAGCTCTTAGCGCACGAAAGGATTGAAAATGGACGCTATAGTTAGTACTAGTTGCTTATTGACGCCCAATGATACGGTCGAACCGTTTAGTGACGACTGATATCATGCTTAGTGAGTGTTTGGTATATGCGGAAGTACATGTATGCGCTGCGGTTAGCTCGAGGATCGTTGGCCCAATCTTGTGGGTGGTTGGGAGAGAGGTGTTCGGGGTCAGGGCTCCGGGGTCAGCCTTTGGGGCACGTGTCCATCGCGCTCTTGTAGCCACTTACCTCCACTGTACTATCACTCGTCCTCGCCGGTGAGCAAAAACTCACCTGAGCAGTTGTTTGGTAGTGAATTTCGTTGGCCTTCAGTTCCCAGTCTACATATTCCGTATTAGTTGGACTCATACACACGATCGACCTGGACAGACGCTCTCATCCGGCTATCGTGATTGCAAGAGAAATAGCTAGCCCCGTAAAAGGAGAAGTATCGCTGGGTCCACGCGAGTGCCCACTCCCATTGATCACCACTTGGAATAACCGTATGGAAAACCGAGCACGCGGGGTTGACGGGGAACGAGCCCCGAGGTTGCCCAACGATGAAGCTCAGAGGTTGCTCGTGGAGACCATTGGAGCAACAGGGAGCTCCGGTCCCTCAATCGCGACGCTTGCTGAGGTCCGCCGCTGCACTCCTTTAAAATAGATGACCCTGACGATATATTATACGTAGGCCCTGGGTTGCTTCTCGTTAGCCATTGTGCAAGCTGGTGCATACATCCGCAAACATACGTGCAACATAGGGGAATACCTGGATATGTACTGGAGTAGCCGAGAACGGATACTGGAGGAATACGAAGAAGAAGTGCGGGATGCGAGCGACTACGAGCTCACGGTGTATGCGACATGGCGTGTGAGCTACCTACAGCTTAGGCCACTCGTGAGGCAGCTATACAACTTATTTGCGTTTATGCACCATGACCAGATAACCGAGGACATCTTCCGGTTCGCTATTCTAGGTCTTAAAGGCGAACAACACGCACTGCCGCCGACGGACGAAGAGCAGAGGGTTGAACGGATGACAAGCGAATTCATAGAGAACTTTACCCGGCCGGCGGACGGTACTTGGGACAAGTCAGCGTTTCTGCAGACGATCGGCGATCTCGTCTCATATTCCCTGCTCACACATGACTCTGCCAATCGCACCTACTCAATTCACCCTCTTGTGCAGCAATGGACTCGTACCGTGGTCACCGATCCAGATGCTACATGTAGCTGCGTTGCGTTCTTGCTTGCGCTATCCGTTCTAGACGAATACAAAATAGAAGACCTCGCCTTCCGCCAGATACTGTTGAACCACGTTGACTGCTTGCCGGACAGCGAGAAGCTCAGGCCACGAAGGGCTTGGCGACTTCGGCTGGTCTACCGCGACAACGGGCGTGTAACAGACGAGGAAAGACTGGTGAACGCAGAGCACGAAGCCAACATGCGGCTACTTGGCGGCAACAATACCCAAACTTTAACCAGCATGGGCCACCTGGCATATATATACTCGAGTCGAGGGCGGCTAAAAGACTCAGAGCTGCTGCTGCAAAAGGTGGTCGAAGTTGGCAAGCGAGTGTGGGGTAACGAACACCCGAAGACCCTGGACCAGATGGGCAACCTATCACTTCGGTACGCTAGCCAGGGGCGGTGGGGGGGCGCAGAGGTACTACAGCGACAGGTGCTCGAAGTCGGAAAACGAGTGTGGGGCAGCGAGGGCCCAAACACTTTGACCGTCATGGGGAACCTAGCGATGACGTATTCGAATCGAGGACGGCGGGAAGACGCAGACTTACTGCTCCGAAAGGTGATCGACGCTGGGAAGCGAGTCTGGGGTATCGAACATCCCAACACTCTGATACATATGGGCAATTTGGCACAAATGTGCTCGAGTCAAGGGCGGTGGGGAGATGCGGAAACGTTGCAGCTGGAAGTACTCGAAGTCTGCAAGCGGGTCCGGGGTAGCGGACACCCGGAAACGCTACTAGCCATGGGCAATCTGGGACTCACCTACTCTCACCGAGGGCGACAGGGAGATGCAGAGCTGCTATTAAAGGAGGCGATCGAGGTTGGGAAGCAAATTCGGGGCATCGAACACTCTGCCACTCTAATATCCATGGGCAACCTGGCGTCTATGTACTGGGAACAAGGACGATGTGGAGAGGCAGAGGCGCTCCAGCGGGAGGTAATCGAGGTTGGGAAGGGGGTGTGGGGTAACGAACACCCAAACACCCTGATGAATATGGGTAGCTTGGCGGCCATGTACTCGAATCAAGAGCGGTGGGGGGACGCCGAACCGCTGCAGCGAGAACTCCTTCGGGTTGGAAGGCGTGTACGGGGGAGCGAGGACCCAAAAACTCTAGAACATATGAACGACCTGGCGAAATCGTGCTCGAGACAAGGAAAATGGGGAGAGGCTGAGTCGCTACGACGGGAGGTCCTCGAGGCTGGGAAGCGAGTGTGGGGCGGCGAACACCCAACGACTCTGGCATATATGAGCAACCTGGCGCTCTCCTACTCTGATCTGGGGAAGTGGAGCGACGCAGAGCCGCTGCGACGGGAGATTGTCGAAGTTGGCAAGCGAGTGTGGGGCGACGAGCACCCAGACACCTTGTACAACATGTACTGGCTGGGTGTCACATGCAGTGAACTTGGCCAGGTACACGAAGCGGAGTTGTGGATATTCAAAGCATTCGAGGGTCAGCAACGTATACTGGGATACTCAAATCCTGATACACTCGCGAGTATTCAGGCACTTAACGGGTTGCGACGCGGCAGTGGTAGCTGGTCTTCGTTGTTCTGGTCCGCTATTTTTGTGTTTGGTTGTTGGTTCTTCTCCGTTGGCCCGTTTGGCCACTAAACCTAAACCCCGTTGCCGTTGTTGTGTCCGTCGTTGTGAGTCACATGGATGTATGCTTCTAATGTATCTAGGTCGGCCGACTCCACTTTGGGTAGCTCAGCATTGTATATCCATCGTTGTTGCTAGCCTTACATACCACATCATTTAATAGGCCAGAGCGGAGGGTGCTGGACCAGCGGGGGCCGAGCTACTAGAGTGGGTACTGGCTGGTCCTCCAGACAGATTGGTACTACTAGTGGGCGGCAAGCCAGGGAAAAGATCCGGAGTGATGATAATTGAAAATCATAGGCAAGTTTGGTCCAAACAGTTCTCCAAATGATCCAAGGGCTAGTGGTTGCCGCATTGCGTGTGGTGCTATGCGGAGTGCGCTTGTGGGCGATGCCGATGCAGCGGAGGAAAACGTCTGACCCTACTTCGGCGTATCTCGCCAGGGGAGCGGGCAGAGCTGAATGTGGTGCGAGCCAAAGCCAATCCGCCTTCATGTAGGATGCGACGCATATAATGGGAGAGTCGGCACGTCGCTTGCATGCGGCGACTGTATTGTACCCCAAATTCAGCGTTACTGGGTATGTCCACGAGCCTGATAACCACAAGTCTTTCGTAGCCTGGGGTGGCGTCCAGAGGGTCGAATGCACCTACACAATCGCTCATGTTGAAATTCAATGGGGCATTTGAATTCGTCCCCCTGGGTTGTGGCGGACGGCCACTATGACTAAACACGCCTTTTTCGTACGAGTCTAGGTGCCAGATGGTTGGGTCGATTTGTGGTTAAGATTGAGCCCGAAGCGTTCCAAATTTCATAGCTTTGGGTGGAAGGTACGACGAGGATCTAGCACCGCGATTAGGGTGGTAAGGCGTGTCGTGTGGGTATACCTAAGCCATTTTTACTGAGATTCGATGTAGAAAATCTTGTTCCGAACGAAAAGGTCTCCGATTCGGGTTGCTGGGAGCAATATGGGGCGGCAGGGTTGGGATGTGCCAGGGGTTGGGCTGAGCCGTCGCCAGAGCCGTCTAGGTCCAAAAAAAGAGATATCCACGCGGAAGATAATATTAGAAGGCACGAGACTTGCAGGCTAGACATCCCAAGACCAGGCATAAGTTTCCGACGGTGGTGGTAACGATCATAGTGTTTGAGCAGAATCGGCCCCGGCACCATTTCGCGCACAGGCAAAGAGACCATAACCAGCTCCACGATGGGCTCGAGATATTAATATTATGGCACATCTTGACCTGCATGGGCCCTCGGGATGCGCGTATTTTGTCTATATAGAACCAACCACGCGTAACCGCCAAGGTAAAAAGTGTCCGCACGGCATGTCATGCAGTAACTATAAGGTATCCTGAAGTATTTTTCAGGTAACAATCCGCGGTGAGTGTGCAACCGGGAATAAATGGAACCAAGTGGTGGTCAAGAGCGGAATATATGGTAAGCGCCGGAGCCCAAAGCTCTCAGGCGCTAACCGCATATCGAATTTAACTTGAACGCGAGGGTAGCGAAATGCGGCCCACACTTGCTCTAAATGCTCGGCGAATAGCAAGTCAAGTTCACGAGGCTACTTCTCGCCTGCTTCAGTCGGGGTCGCTCCAAGAGCCTCCTGCCTGGTACTCCGCTGTGGTTGCATATCCGCCCTTGCCGTTGCCTCCCCGTGCCCCGCCTCCACGCCCGGATGTTGACCGGCCGCAGGCGAAACACGCTTCTCACCAGCATGCGCACCATATGTCTCAGAAGCACTCACGTACTCCTCGACCCAAGGCAGAGGCGGTCGAGTACCCGGAAGACAGGATACGACGGCAGTTTTTTATGGATCATCCGTTTGAAGCGTACAGGCCTCGGTCGTTGATCGAGAGTGCCCCAGGTGTCGAGCAGGACCGAGGTCCCAACGGTGTAGAATGGAAGCGTCTGCGTCAGCGAGGGCGCAATCCTTCACCAGAGGAGTGAGTAATATCATTCATTTGGAGCTCCTGCCTACTCATACGCCATTTTGCTAGTGTCGTAAAATTCACACTCAACCTCCATGACTACCACGAAGTTCCCCTTTCTGAAGCATACGCCACAGCAGTTTCTCAGTACCGCTCGCTTCGTTCCGAGCGTACCGTCGCCATCGCTGTTGCGGTTCTTGAAGCCGAAGCGATGGGGGCTGAATTTGGCCCTACAGAAATTGAAAGAGGGTTTGGTCTCGAGGCTGCTGCATTGGAAAGCTGGAAGAGTGGCACTGGCGCTGGCATGGCGGCAAGTCAGGGCAGCAAGCAATGGGCGGCGGAAGTTCAGAACGATTACTCGGGCCCGTGGACGCGCGGACAGGACTACGTTTCCCGTTGGAAAGAGGGAGTCACCCCTTATGCCAAAACAAGAGAACCAAGTCCGGATGACGCGTAGGAGGGATGTTCCCCAAAAGTTATTCGTCAATTTGACTCAGTAAATACTTCCGAATGTCACTTTCAGTGTGTCTGTTCACAAGTTTTATGTTATGGTGTGAGCACCGATGTCTCAACGCCATCTGCATGGAGCAGAGATTATCGCATGGAATTATATAGATTCGGCGTCGGGAAATGTTTGTCCAAGATTTCACGTGACATTCGGCGTCGCTTATTCCGCAATAGCCGAACCAGAACGCTTGCTCCCGGACGACCACCACCTCACCCAACAGCCCTAAAATTACATAGCTTCCGGAATGGCATTCAACGCAATGATGTCTGGTGCTGAATGCGCCGTTGACGTTAATCCACTCTCCCAAATGCTCAAGCATACTGAGCGAGAGAGCGCGTTCCAAAGGGTATGCCCAGCTATTCTCACCTGCTGGCCCACCACCTTACCAATGGATCTTGCTTTAGGACCGCATTGGAGGCACATCCTCTAGGCAGGTACGTAGACTCTGGTCGCTGTTGGTTGCCTTACTTACATGTCGTATAGCTCCAGCACCTACCCTCTACACAATCCTCGCATTCGGCGTCTGCCACAGACCTAGCTCATGCCAACGAATTCTTTGCTCAACAAGGGCCTTCCTCTGCTAGATCTCTTCCGTTTTCCCCTCAAGCGTTTGGACTTAACTCTCCTGGTGGTAGCCAATTTGCTGCCGGTCCTGGGCAAGCAGATTTTGAAGCAGCGTTTAATGCGAGCAAGGGGAGGATGGGTAGTCCGGCCGACTTGATGGCCATGTCCCAGATGCGGATTGGAGGTAGTTCGGCCCCAAACGCATGGGCGCAGGAATGGAACGCTCTTCAAAGCGATGGAAAACACGCAGCCAGTGAGTGCCCGTCCACGCCTCGTTTCGTCCAGCACCATTAAATGCTTGGACACTCTAGCCGTGTCCTCCCCGCTGTCGCACATGCCTATGGGCCAGTTTAACCACCCGACACTTTCATCTGGATTCTACATGCCTTCGATGATGCAGACGCCTGGGATATCGACCGACAAGGGCAAATCCAAGGCCCAAGACGCCGAATTCGAAGCAGCATTTGCTCGGTTCGAGGAGATTTCCCAAGAGGAGAAGGCAGATGAGACTGGCTCAGTTGGCACGACGGACATGGATGCGTGAGTCCTGTTTGCTCTCGTGACTTGTCTCACTATTGAGATCTAACGCTCAGTATCTGGAACAAAATCTCTGCTGCCCGTTCCTCTAGCTCGCTCCGTCGCCCAGATCTCGCCGCATTTGAGGCCGAGTTGCAAGCCAAGCGCGAAGCGGCCGCTGCGGAAGATGATGGTCAAGATGATCTGGACACAGATTATGCTGCGATCATGCGTGAACTCGGACGAGAGGCTACTGCTGCTGAAGCCGCCGAGGTCGAAGCGGAATATGCAGAGGCGATGAGACAGATGTGGGAGGGCGGACTGGGTGACTATGGTGGGCCCGACGCTGGATTTGCAAACATTGGCGATGGGGGCGTGAGGTTTGATGGGAATGGTGTGCCAGCCATGGAACGGTACAGGTTCGGTGAGTGCTCGTTGGTGATGAAAGCCGGTTGGGTTGACCGTGTTGATGGATAGACGAGTCGAACCCCCATCTGAAAGAGGGGCAAGACTCGCGTTCGTTCTTGGATGCTGCCAAAGAGATTTTGGCGCACCCTTCTGGGACTGGGTCCTTGCGTGAGGCCGGGTTATTACTCGAAGCGGCGATCCAGGTAGAGATGCTCCAATTAATATAGTATATTGCGTACTGAATGTTAATTTACAGAAAGGCCAACTCGGGGAGGGAGGGTACGAGGCTTGGGTATTGCTAGGAGAAGTACGAGGGATGGATGAGCGTGAATCGGAAGGTCTTGTTGCCCTCCGAGAGGGCGTAAACAGGGGTGCACCCCCCGAGGCGCTTCTGGTAAGCTCTAATACAACCCAAACCAAGTTCTATTTTGCTTACCATTCCCACAGTCCCTCGCAATCTCGTACACCAACGAATCCTACAGCCGTGCCGCCCAGTACACCCTTCGCCAATACCTCGCCACTCGATTCCCATCTCTCGTCTCCAACGCCGACGTGCAACCTGACTCTCTCGCGCCATGGGCAGGCCACGAACTCACAGCTGATTTGTTCTTGCGTGCCGCACGGGCGCAGCACGCCGCGGGAGAACCTGTGGATGCTGACGTACAAAGTGGGCTGGGCACGTTGTACTATGGAAATGGCGATTATGACAAGGCGGCCGACTGCTTTGCCGCGGCCCTCGGTGTGCGGCCCAAAGTAAGATGGACAAGGCTCATAGGTTATCTATGCTGACAGCAAAGTGACAGGACTATTTGCTTTGGAACCGATATGGATCGTGCTTGTCCAATTCCAGCCACCCCGCCGAGGCCCTTGACGCGTATCGGGAGGCTCTTCAGCTTCGTCCGGGATACACGCGCGCGATCTACAACGTAGGAGTCGCGTGTACGTCTGGTCTCCTTCTAGGCTGCGCGAAGCCACCGAGTCGAGCTTGTTTGGACTGGGGCTGACCGGATTCCGTGTTTCGCAGGCATGAATATCGACGCGTACCACGAAGCGGCGGAACACTTCCTTGGCGCACTTGTCGTGCAAGGCGGTGGCTCGGGTGGCTCGACAGGGTCTGGTGGGGCGAATGACAGCGATCCGCTGTGGTCGACGCTCCAGCGGACGTTTGTGCTTATGGTGAGTTTCCAGTTCTGGGGAAGACGATTCGCAGGAAAGTGGGCTCATGCGCGTTGTCCGACATAGGACCGAAGCGATTTGGCCGAGATAGCGAGGGGCGGGCGGAATGTAGAGGACTTTAGATCGAGGGGGTTCAATTTTTAGTGGACGTGGATGGCGTGTGGCTTGTATCTAACGCCCAAGGTGTAGAGATAGCAATTGATTGAGTTTGTATGTGTTGGGGACGTGTCTGATAGGTATATGCGCGAGGCTGATAAGGACGGTTAATTTCGCACTTCCAGGCACGACTAAAATACAACTACAATATAAACGATATACTGCTAAAACATACAAAGTACAATCAATCCAGGACCCAAGACACATTAATACGCATGTGCGACGATTCCCGAAGGGATCACATCGGCTTCCTCTTCCTCCAATACGTCTTCCCCAAGGCCCGCAAATGGCTTAGGCGCACTCGACACCTTTCGCCTCGGACCATTCGCATACGAATCATGAGCCTCGCCAGGTTTCCGCAACCCCCCGCTTCTGCCCACGCTCGGTCGGTGATTTGTGGTTCCAACCGTGCCGTACCGGTAACCAGTCTCAAGGACCTCGTAGAGCGCTACAAGTGCCTCTAGGTCTTTTTTCGTATCCCTGTCTTCATGCCTGACCGTTGGGGGCGGAGGGGGCGGGAAGTTAGGTGGGGGTGCAAAAGGCGGTGGTGGCCCGATTTTGGCTCGCAAAAAGGGGGACGAGGGGGGAAAGCCTTGTTGCGGGCCTGGCGGCGTCGGGAGCGGCGCATGTGTGACCCAGTCTGGGAACGTCTGCGGCGGGAGCGGGAATGCGAGCGTTGGAGTCGACTTGGTGCGGTGTACCTGGCGCGGTGTGATCGGCTCGTGAAAGCGCTGGGCGAGTTTGGCGTTTTGGCTTTGGGTGTGGAGCGGCTGGCGTTGGGGTGTGGCGGCGAGTTCATCGGGTAAGGATGGAGCCCTTATCCGAGATGTGCTGGCTTGGGGGGGTGCTAGATTTTTTTCTTGCCTGAGCGCGGTCAAAGGCGGGACGACGCCCCGGCCGAAACGGGATACGAGCTCGTCCTCGAGGCGCGAGATAGAGGACCACATTTCGCTGCTTGCGGCCGGGTCGATCTCGGAATCTGTTGTCCAAGAGCGGGTGCTTGGAGACGGGGGGGACCCGGACTCGGACTGGTGGGTGTGGGTCGAGGAGATGCTGAGGCGGGATATGCGTCGCTCTCGACCGCGGGGCTCGGACTGAGGCGACGATGGTTGGCGTCGGTTGTATGCTGGGTCGCCACGCCCAACAGGCACAGGCAAGCTGTTCAGGGCGAACTGTGCGCGAAGACATTAGTCCATGAAAAAATGAAAAGAAGGGTAAGCGGTTGCTTACCAGACCTTGCGGTTCGGCTCGCCGGCTCGGCGAGATTGTTCCATCGTGGGACGAGCGCCGTTCGGCAGACGGCAAGTCTACGTCCGAGTGCATATACCCACCGGCCCGGCGAACGGTCTGCAGGCTGTGGCCGCTAGATCTCGAGCGCGACCGGTGAGCGCTCGGCGCGCGTTTGTTCGGCACGGCGCGTGTCCGAGTGCGCCGGAGCCAGTTGCGCGATGGGCCTGGGGTTGGGTTGGAGCGGCCGGAGCTCGAACGAGAGCGCAGGCTTGCGGTCTCGGACGGGGATTTGGGCTGCTCGTTTTCGTACTTGGTGACTTTGACCATGCCACGACCGACGCGGACGTAGGTGACGATCGGGCGACCACGGTCTGCGGTTGTGTCGACGGTCATTGTGGTACACAGGGTCTAGGTGTTCAGTAGTTGATCCTGAGATGCGATGGGGTGTAGTAGGGAGGTGGGAGGTGTACGTTGGGCCTCGAAAACTGCGAAGCTATTATAAGAGTCTGGAAGCGTTGACTTGAGCTGACAACCGAACTAGATTACATATAAAGGCTGACGCCTGCGCAAGTGGAACTGATCAACAGTCTTATCGCGCGCGTTGATTCGTCGTAACGCTTATCCAGCAGCTCCAAGATGTTGCCGAATACCCGAACCCAAGTCTACACCACAAGGGGCTAGTTCTGCGAGCGCTCGGGGTTGGTTCGCGAACACCGTGCAAACTGTCGCTGAGGCATTTATGGCGGGCCGCAATTCACGTGGCGAGGCTGCCAAGTCGCCTGCAATTTGGAATTCGGTGTCGCGCGTAAATGTTTTTGACTAACCTCATGCGGCTTGTCTCAAAGAGCTCCGCTTGAAAAATCGTAGAGCTGCCCTTGCTCGTGCTATGCACTAAACCCTCCTGCTATGGGGGGCTGCACGCGCGGCGCTCGGGGAACACGACCGCAATCTGTCTCAACCGATCGGTCTACGACTGATATGGCCCAAGCTCTGGAAGTGCAAGCCTCGTAAGATCTGGACAGGTTATACGACACTGGCGTAGCTACGTATTATTGGTCTGGAACCCAACATACTTCGATCTACCATACTGCATCTGCGACACGGCTGTGGTCGGACTTGCCAGATAATCAATATTGTCCTGGATTTACGCCGACAACGAATGGACATCGATACAATGCGGACATTGAAGTTGCGCACAAGGAACGACACGAGGATGCATAGTCTAAATATATCCGGTCGGATGGGCGTTCTCCATTTCACCGTGCGGTGAGCGCCAATCGAGCACAGACGATGCCCTTTAGCAAGCCAGAAATTATGCTCGTATCGAGGGTGAGCCTTGGTTGGCGTGAACAAAACATCCGCTCAGTAACTCGGGAGCTAATGGTTGAAAGCCCGAAACGTCAGATATGATAAAAGTCGATATTCATGCATTCTAGGCGTAGTTTGGTCGAGTTGAGTTGCAAGGTTATAATATGATCAAGACGATTAGACTTGTGAACAGCATTAGCCTCATCTGATGAGCGGGTCCCTCATGTCCCAAGGCTCAGGGATCAGCACAGCTGGTATCGTTTCGATTAGAATAATTGTTGTTGAAAGTCGGTACAGTGTGTCGCGACTCCTTGCACCACCGATCCTTGCGCCACCACATGTAAAAGTCCACGGGTTTTTGCCCAAATATTTTCATTTTAAGATGGTGCATGCGAAATGAACTGGCGCATATATGGGGTTTCCCCCAATGTTTTTGGGTTGTACGCTCGCCGATGGTGGTTTTAGCGGTTTGTGACCGGTGCAGAGTGAGATGTGGCCGCTGATGGTTTTCCTTACGTCTCTGCCAGTGGAATGGCTAAGAAGCCACCACGTGGTTGACTCGTGCAAGGACCGGGACGCCACGTTTTGGTGGCTGGTGTTTCTGACGTTGTATGCACCTTACCGCTCACTCGAATATCTCATTCTTCTCCCTGCGTGTTGGTATCATTACAGCCATCCTCAGCAAATCTCAAAGCAAAACAGTGAGTCCCGAGCGCGAACGGGGACAAATAAGTTGTAGACTTGTGAACAGCATTGGCCTCATCTGATGAGCGGGTCCCTCGTATTCCAAGGCTCAGGGATCAGCACAGCTAATAATCGTTTTGATTAGAATAATTGTTGTTGAAAGTCGGGTAGAGCTGCGAGGTCCTTCAGCGAGAAAGACCCAGTTACGTAAGATCGTGGGTGTGTCACAAAGTGACGTGGCTGTGCGGAGTAACGGTAACTTGGGGATATACGCCGCGCAAGTGGCAACTCCACACCTTCCTCTCACCACCACCGGCCCACTGCTTCTGTTGACCAAGCTATTATTGCTCTGTCCCAGCGATACTAGCCACCCGGGTCGTCGACACCATAATTAGTGAGCGACGCGCGGCCGTAGTTGCCTTGACTCATCGTTGATCGTCCCGCCCCTCATCGCAGCACCCGCAGTACCTAGTACTTAAACCCCGATCCTTTCTCGGTTCCTTTCAATATCATCCTTTCGTACACGCAAGCTCTTTCTACAGTCTTCCAGTCTCATCCAAACGTGTGTACGCAACCGACCATCACATTTCGTTGCCACTCACGCCTAGTTTATAGCCATGGAGCCCAACGGTGCTTCAACTTCACGTCCCACTTCCTTCCACAGCCAGACCTCGACCTCGACCTCGACCTCGACCTCGACCTGCTGCCCCGTCGAGCAAGGCAAGCGCGAGGTTCGTGACATGATGGATTCCTTCATCGCCGACTTGCAGCGCACCGTCCGCGACAATTTCTCCGACGGCGTTCCCGCGGGTCACAGGGCTGCTGCGCCCCCAGCCACCCGCAGTGCTTTGTTTGACACTGATGTGGAGATGACGCAGCCCGTTCCGGGCGCTTACGGAGTTGAACCCGCCACCGGAGCCACTCCGCCTGCGGAGGAATACGTTCATAAGGGCATCTGGTGCGATTCGTGCAACGGCCAAGTCGTGGGCATTCGTCACAAGTGCTTGGATTGTTATAACTTTGACCTGGTGCGTTGCGGTCCAGGCATCTTGCCACGGCGCTACTAACACGCGGTGGCTTGTTTAGTGCAATACCTGCATGACAACGAGCGACGTTCAATCCACCCACGGCGACATGCCTCATACGTTCCAAGCAATGCATCCGCCACAAAGTAACCCGCCGAAAACATCCGCTGCGACCAAGGACACTGCTCAATGCCTCTGTTCGGTTCTTCCTCGCCCCCTCGGATGCTACATTTGCAAACCTCGCGATACCAAGAACAAGCGCCCAGCTCGTGCGTTGACGTACAGGTGCGACTCTTGCCAAACCAAGATCGCTGGCACACGGCACAAGTGCATGACTTGCCCCGACTTTGACCTCTGTGACAAGTGCTACACCGTTGGATTCCCCGTTTCCGAGCACTCGCCTATGCACCGGTTCATGCATATCGAGGACCCGATCCGCGTTATCACTGCACCTGCCGTCCGCAATGGATCGATGTCGTCGTTGTGTGTCGGCTGCAGCCACGAAGGTCCTCGGTACAAGTGCGATAGCTGCGGCGCGGTCGATGCCTGCATCAAGTGTTTGGGGGGTGACGTGGAGCGCGCTACGATCGAGCATGCGGTGTTCCATGTGGAGCAAGGTTGGGATCATCCCGTTCGATTCACGCCATATAGCAAGGAACCCGAGGCCCCTGTGCCCCCTATCTCGACTCGTCCTTCCCCGCCCGTCCATCCCGCCGACTGCGATGCTTGCGATAAGACTATTATTGGGACTCGCCACAAGTGCACCGTGTGCCTCGGTGAGGTTTACATAACGAGTCACGTGTGGCCTACGTATTGAACAAGCTCCTTTGCAGACTTTGATCTTTGTGACTCGTGCTTCAACGCTGGTGTTGAGCCCCATGACCACAAGTCCGACCACGAGATGCTTCATCTTGACCGTCCGATGAGGGTCGTCACTCATGTCGTTGGATCTGACGAGAATGATTCCTCTCGCGCGATTCCTGTGTCCGTTACCAATGCGTCCCCGACTACGCCTACTGTGGTACATCATGCATGGTGCGACGGGTGCTCTGAACGCATTCGTGGAGTTCGCCACAAGTGCCTCGACTGCACGGACTTTGACTACTGCGACAACTGCATCGGCAAGGATCACTTCAACGGTCAACACCAATTCTATGCGTTTGTGCAACCCGGCGATGTCGTCGTGCGTGATGTGGACAATATGCCCAATCCTGGTGTGCGCACTCGTGGTCGTCCAAACGGCAACGTCGATCGCGTACCGCTGCCTATGCCTATGCCTGCTGTACCAGACCCATCTCACGATCTACCCCGTGTCTCGCGCCCGTCCCACTCGACGCGCCCGACGCAGCCTGCACAGCACTCGGCCGCATGCGACTTGTGCTCGTCGCGCATCATTGGCTTGAGGTACAAGTGCACTGCCTGTCCCGATTACGATGTCTGCCAGAATTGCTTCAACATCACGGAGGAGGTTCATCCGGGTCATTCGTTTGCCAAAGTGTACAAGCAGGGGGACGTCGTGGTAAGCATGGTTCTAGCGGTATTTGTATCATGCTTATCTTGCGGTGTAGGTTCGCAAGTCGGCTCAGCCTGCGTTCCGCCACCATGCTCGTTGCGATGTTTGCCAGAACCAGATCTTGAACGTCCGTTACAAGGTTTGTTTTCATTAAATGTCCGTATTGTTTACCTGCTGACGCACGAGTGTAGTGCATTCATCCATCTTGCCCAGACTTCGACATCTGCGAACGTTGCGAGGCGCTGCCAATTCGCGTTCATCCCGAAACACATGCATTTGTAAAGCTCCGCTCGCACATTGCGCAGTACGATGGGCTCAAATCCCTGTTTTCGTTTGCCGCATATGGTCAAGTCCCGCAGTCCGAGCGTGCAGCGACCCCCACCCCAGTGCTTCGCATGCCCGATTCTGACCTGGTGAGGATCCTCCCGGTCGGCCCCATTGGCCCAAGTACCGAGCCTACCACTGCGACGGAGATGTTCCACACGGCTTCCCCTTCGCCGATCGTCCCACTCTCGACCCTGGGCTGCACCATCGTCCCGCACACCACAATTGTTCCAAGCCTTCCCCAGTCTCCCGCGCCTCCATCTCCATTTGTCCAGTCCCCCTCACCTATCCCCTCGCCGCCTCCTATCCCTTCGCCGCTCTTGACCCAAGCCCTGGTTACGGAGAAGACCCTCGTCGACTCGTGGTCCGCTGCTTCCTCAAGTGCCAAATTGGACGAGCATGTGGTGCACCACTCTAACATGTACAAGCCCTCGTATGACGCTCCTGTTGCCGTCCGCCCAGCTGCCGAGGTGCCTCAGCCTATTGCGCGTCCCCGCCGCCAGAGCTCGCAGGCCAGGTCCGAGACGTCTGTTTCTTCGTCCGTGGTCCACATTGTCACAGTCGACGAAGAGCGTGACCTCGAGGCGCCCCAGATGACGCTCGCGACCAACTCCCGCCCCGTTTCGTTCCCCAGCGTGCCGGTCTATGAGCCAGAGCCTGTTGCGGTTGCCGAGTCTGTCATGTCCGAGCCTGTTGAGATTTCCGATGTCACCATGTCCGCGTCGGTTGCGACCTTGCAGCACATCTCCTTGCCTGCGTTGCCCGAGTCTGGCCTTCCTTCCCTCATCCCTGTCTACCCCGAATCGACGTCGCATGCAGGGCCACAGCTCATTCCCGTCTTTGTTGCCGCCGAGAGGCGTCGCGAGAGATCTCTCAGCCGCGCGTCTACACCCGTTTCCTCTATCTCCGTCATCTCGGTCCCGTCGGACCCCGTTATTCTCAGCGCCGAGTTTGTCGAAGACAAGAGCATTCCTGACGGCCAGGTCGTCTCTGGTGGTGCCGAGTTCGCCAAGGTGTGGAGGATGCGCAACGATGGACTCGTCGCTTGGCCTCTGGGTACTACGATCTCGTTCGTCGGTGGTCACTCGATGCTCGCCAAGCCCGATATGGTGCACTGCGTTATCAGCGGCGACTTCACGCCCGGCAAGGAGATTGACGTTGATGTCGAGATGAAGGCACCCGAGAATCCGGGCCGCTACATCAGCTACTGGCGTCTCAAGACTCCCGAGGGCGAGGCGTTTGGCGCTCGCGTTTGGTGTGATATTGCCGTTGCGGAGCCGGAGCGTGCCGGGTCATCTGGAAGCAGCGAGGTGTCTGCCTCGAGCATCATAGTTCCGCATGCGCCGTCGATTGTTGCAGTCTCGGTGTCCCCGACCATGCACTCGCTCCCGTCGACCCTGGCGCCGAGTATTGCGGATACTGCTGATGTTGAGAGCCTCGGGTCTCTGGACTCGGATGACTCGGCAGTGTGGGATCAGGTACGTCACCATGTTCCAACACTTGGTGAGCGCTCCGAGGGCGGGTTTGAGGTCGTATACGACAGCGATTAAAGAGAGAGAAGAGTTTTGATATATTCCTTTGTAAAAATAGTGGTGGCCCTTGAAGTTTTGGACGCCTACGGCCGTCCAGCCGATTTGGCTTTTTATGCTCCCTCATTATCCATATGCTTTGTCTTTCAAGCCTCCTTTCCCCCTATTATAAAACACGAGTTTGTACATAAAATGATTCACGAAAGAAATTTGATTCTCTACCTTGATTGCCTGACTAAGCGGCAGGTGGAGTCAATGCCAACAATAAACTTTCTTGGCATGTACTCTAATAAGTCCCTAATGACCTTCTCGCTTGACCTCGACCTCTCCCTACTTGATGGCTACGCCGAGACAAGGAGGGTCTGCCAACTCCGAGAACGACGAGCCTACCTTGCGCGCTGATGATAGAGCCTCTCCACATCTCAACTCCCCTATGTCTGGTGACCTGAACGCGGAAGAACTCAACAAACCCGACTGCGAGCCCGAAAAGCCTTTCTCCATTTACACAAAGAAGGAGAAATGGTACATGGTCGCAATGGTTGCCTTGGCAGGGTTATTTAGGTAAGTTTTTGGACAATACCCCAAAAGCAACTTTCTGTGACCTCATGTGGTAGTGCGTTGACGGTTGCACTGTATTTCCCTGCCATTCCGACTATGGCCACTGCTTTCGGAAAATCTACCGAGCTGATCAATCTTACTGTGACTATGTACATGGTACTTCAAGGCATAAGTACGACCCACGTCCATTTGCTCGAGGGCTCCGCATTGATAAGTTCTTAGGTCCGATGTTTTGGGGTATTATCGCTGACCGTCTGGGACGTCGACCTGTCTATCTCATGTGCCTTGCGCTGCTACTCTTATCTTGCGTCGGGTTGGCACTCGTGCCGACGAATGCGTATTGGTTATTGATGGTTCTGAGATGTATCCAGGCGGCGGGCTCGGCAAGTATGGCTGCTTTGGGTGAGTGGGTTGATTATCTTGTCGTACAACATGATGCAACTGCTAGCCCGAATATAGGTGCGGGGGTGATTTCAGACATTGCAACACCTGCTGAGCGAGGGGGATTCCTGGGTTTATTTACTCTGGGGCTAATGGTGCGAGTCTATTTAGAAATCTAACATCATGCAAGCTGACCCAGTTGAAGGTCGGACCCTGCGTTGGTCCTGTCATTGGAGGTCTGTTATCTGGGAACTTGGGATGGAGGTAAGAGTACTATTCGCGTTTCAGCCTTCAAGTCTGGGGTTTATGTTGCTCAATCATAGATCGATGTTCTGGTTTTTGGCTATTGCGACAGGACTAATGCTGGTATTTATGGGGTTGTAAGTCCTCACCATATGGTACGGTGGAAGCTTGCGGCCTAATACAACACCCAAGAACATTCCCAGAAACGCTCCGTGCAATAACCGGGGATGGCTCTTTACCGCCTCAAAGGTGGAATCGTACACCGCTCTCAATTCTAGGACGCAAAGTAGCCAACGACACGAACCCCAATGCCAACTCCACCCGACAAGATCCTGCTACCCAGCGCCGTAGCCCTCACCCACTTCAAATCCTCCGTGCATTCACCCAAACAGACGTCCTCATCGTCCTCATCTGCACGGGAATCATATACTCGATGTTTTACTCTGTTCCAGCGACAACTGCAACGCTCCTTCAAGATGCGTATCCCTACCTTACTCAGAGTACCGTCGGGCTGTGCTTTATTCCGCTTGCAGTAGGCGGGGCACTTGGTTCTGTTGGAGTGGGGAAAATACTGGATCATGATTGGAGAAAGATGGAGGCTCGACATGTGCCGCTCGAACTTGGGTCTCCTACTCGGTCGGAGTATAAAGAAGCTGGGGAGCTTGAGAAAGGCGACAGGAATGCGCATACAACCGGGTCTAGCGGTATATCTCTGTCGGGAAGAGACAAACAAGACCTACCAATAGAGCACACTAGACTCAAACGTGTGCCCATGATATTTGCTTTGGAGATAGGCGCTTGCGTGGGGTATGGGTGGAGTATTCAGAGGAGAGCTCCGCTAGCCGTTCCACTTATACTCCAGTTCATCAGTGCGTCTTTAATACCTGCTCAATCATTCGCGATATTGACCATACCCCTCTTGCTTAGTTGGCCTCGTGAGCCTGGCAATAATGACGATTCACCAGACGATTCTGGTAGACCTGTATCCGTCTCAGGCCTCTTCAATTATAGCCTCAGTGAGTGCTAATCAACACATCCCTAAGGTTTTGTTTCCATTTTACTACTAATAGCTAACAAACGAGCCTAGAGTAATATTGTACGATGCTTGCTCGGAGCAGCGACGATGTCCATTCAAGATATTATCATCAAATCCATCAATCCTGGGTGGACATACGTCTTGTTTTGCGGGGTATGTATGCTTACTGTTCCTGCGTTTGTGATTGAGTGGAGGTATGGGGAAAAATGGAGGAAAAGGCGAAGCGCCGCGGAAAGGAGCTAAATTATGCCCTTGTTTTGTAGTGCTCGCTCAGTTATACAGCACCTTTACCGGGGTGTTGGCGCAGGCCAGGATTTATTTATTGAAATATTGGTTCGCAATGAATAGGAAATGATTTTGGAGGTTTACTCTCACGAAGTCGTTTCGAAGCTTCCAGCTCGATTTTCACCTTGCTCCTCTTTTGGATGTTTGCTGGAAAACTTGCGCGTCCTTTCCTACTCGACTCGGCAGTGATAATGGAAGGCCGAAAAGATCGGTGTGCTTCTGACCACGATCCGTACACCTCACCCTACATGGTCATGAGATGGGCGTCCGTTTAGCTTCATAGGCGTACAAGCTATGCCGTTTACGTATATAGATCCTTCTTCTGGAACACTCCTGGGCGAGTCATTGTATGAGGTGCCGTTACTGCCGTTTGTTCGTTGTCTGTGAATGCCCTGAAGCAACCGAGGGGCTCGAGCGCTCGCCAGGAACCACGTGACTAAGCGGCAATCCTGTTGGAATGATCCTTCACAGAGCCGGGCCGATTGCCTATAAATATAGTCAACGATGCTTGGCTGCAAGTCGTCGCCTAGACTCGACTACATTTGATGACTACACTACGACCAACGAATTTCGATGACGCCCACAACGCTGGCCAAGTAACTCTTGAATCCCTTCAAGACACAGTATCCCCCGAATCACCCCTCGAGACAAAATCGCCTGTCCGCGATTCCAGTGCACACAACCAACGTAATTCAGATGAGCCGGTCAATGAGCCTAAACCAGACAAGCCATTTTCTATCTACACAAAAAGAGAAAAATGGTGCATGGTCGCAATGGTGGCCCTGGCAGGGCTGTTTAGGTGCGTGCCTCGCCATGCCTTGAGCCAACCTTGTTTGACACTTCGCTGTAGCCCGCTAGCCTCAGCGTTGTACTTTCCTGCTATCCCAACTATGGCCACCGCATTCGGAAAGTCCATTGAGTTGATTAACCTGACAGTGACCATGTACATGGTATTTCAAGGAATAAGTATGACGAGACACCCCATCTTGGTGTATTATATTGACACCAAGGCTCGTTGTTTCAGGTCCAATGTTCTGGGGAATCCTGGCTGACCGACTCGGGCGACGACCTGTCTATCTTATGTGCCTGGCGCTACTTTTGTTGTCTTGCGTCGGCCTAGCCCTTGTCCCCACGAACGCGTATTGGCTGTTGATGGTGCTCCGGTGTTTCCAGGCCGCGGGATCAGCAAGTACGATTGCTTTAGGTAGGTGGAAAAGGGAAGCGGCTTGTTTTCAACCGTGCTAATTGTGTTGCTTGCTTGTAGGTGCTGGAGTAATATCTGACATTGCCACACCGGCCGAACGAGGAGGGTTTCTAGGATTGTTTATGCTTGGCCCAGTGGTAAGCACTTGTTCAGTTCTATGCTCATGTACTGGTTTATTTATTTTTCGTTTCAAGCTTGGCCCATGCATTGCTCCCGTCATTGGCGGTTTGTTATCCGGGAACCTAGGATGGAGGCACGTCCCTGTTCCGTGCTGGAGATATAGACTAATGGTCGTGATATAGGTCAATGTTCTGGTTCCTGGCGATAGCGACTGGCGCAATGCTCGTGTTTATGACTCTGTAAGTCTTTATGGTTCTTGTATTGCGAACAACAAGTCCATACTGCTTCCAGTACTTTCCCAGAAACGTTACGCGCCATAACAGGAGACGGCTCTAAACCACCTCAAAAATGGAACCGCACACCGCTCCCTATACTCGGGCGAAAGGTGCAAAAAACGAACCCTGGCGACCTCAACCAACCAGACCATACTGCCCACCGCCGTAGCCCAAGTCCACTCCAAATATTCCGAGTGTTCACTCAGCCTGACGTGCTCATGGTTTTGATTTGCACCGGGATTATATACTCCATGTTCTACTCGGTCACTACCACTACCGCCCCTCTCTTCATGTCTGTGTATCCGTATCTTACGCAGAGTACTGTGGGGCTATGTTTTATTGCTTATGGAGTAGGTAGTGCGGTCGGCTCTGTCGTGATGGGGAAAATACTAGACTATGACTGGAGAAGGATGGAGGCGCGGTACGCACAAATTGGTGCCGACTCTCCTACCCAGCCGAAGGGACAAGAACCTAGCCAACTCGAAAAAGGCACAGCGGGCGCGCATACAGCCGACAAATCCAAAGCAAAAGTGGACAAACAAGACCTGCCGATCGAACACACGAGGCTGAAACGCGCGCCCATAGTATTCTTCATATTGATGGGGGCATGCGTAGGATATGGGTGGAGTATTCAAGCCAAGGCGCCCTTGGCCGTTCCGCTCATACTCCAGTTTATTGGTGAGTTTTACAGCATATAGGCGGGTTCCATCTCAGGCTGATTTCATGTCATAGTCGGTTTAATGAGTATGTCTATCATGGCGATCAATCAGACGATCCTAGTAGATATGTACCCATCTCAAGGCTCCTCGATTACAGCATCGGTGAGAACGCTAATACATCCCACACTTCTCATTACTGAACGTCAAGCCAGAACAACTTTGTGCGCTGCCTGCTTGGAGCTGGTACAATATCCATTCAAGATTTTATTATCAACGCCATTAACCCTGGGTGGACATACGTACTGTTTTGTGGAATATGTATGCTTACTGTTCCAGTGTTTATTCTCGAATGGAGGTATGGTGCGACGTGGAGGAGGAAGAGAGCGGCGAAGAGCAATTAGCTTGCATATTTTTCATCATAATGATTCCTTCACTTCTAACCGTTGGATAGAGCAACGCGTTTATATTGTATAGTTTCATTGATACATCTTGGAGTCGGACCCACTCAGACGGCCGTAACTGGGCCTCCAGGAGCGATATATGCTTGATTGGATGCCTCTCCGAGGTAAGGACTGAAGCACACAATATATCAACGGCTTGTGTGCTCGGCGTCAAGGGTACACTCACTTGAACAGGATGCCGGGGTCAGTCGCCTTGTATGCTCCCTGTGATAACCATCTGTTTAGCACGACATCACTGCCTAATCTACATTGAGCGCTTACTGGGAAAGCAAGTCCCGACGGGTTTGCAGAGCCACCACCCGTGACAGTGATCTGCGCGCAAACGGGGTAGACTTTGAGGCGTGGTTGTAACGTTAGTGCCACGAGAGCAATTATGTCCAGAAGCACGATAGCTCACACTGGGCTCCACCAAGGCTGGCTCCACCATGCAAGGCGATAGTCTATGCACCCAAGAAGTCAGTGACTTGGATCCTGACCGGACGCCCAACGTACTTCGTGCCGCAGCAGATACTCTCCGCTCGCAAGGTTCTTCGGGATCGTAATTGCCCACGACGCGTTGTTCTTGGCTAGTTTGTCGGAAGCCCACTGGCCGTTGGCATAGGTTTCTTGGGAGATCTGTGTAACTTATACTTGGGTGAATTCCTTGAAGTGTGCTTGGGGGGACGCACCTTGAACCACGGCTTCCCTGTGTCTCCCTATCGGTAAAAGGTTAGAGTTGCCCTAGAGCTATGAGCACAAGCGTCCCACCTTGAAACTCGAGCAAGACCCCGAGCTTGCATTAACAGCATTTCAGTTTCGGAACACAGCGCAGCGTTAATTTTGGCGACTTACCATTTGGCCATGTAGTTGATCACAGGCCCATAGTGGCCAAGCGGCCACGTGTTCCACAAAAACTCTCTGTTCGAGCGGTTGTTACCTCCAAGTCTGAGACTTGGACTGGATAAGGGCTTACACTTTGCCCCCAGCGGGAACGGAGACGGTTATGGGAGCAGATGGAAGGTAGTTCCCGATGGAGCAGGTGATATCCCCTGTCATAGGCGAACGCTATTAGCGGAGGGGGTACAACAACGGCGCATATACTCACCCGTCTCGGGTTTGCTCACAAAGCCAGAATCACTGGGTGTGCGGCGGACCACTCGGACAGGCTAAGTGTCCGTGTTGTCTTCAGTCGCTAAGGTGGTGTGGGTAGGCGTAGGCGAGAAACATACTGTAGGACTGTCGATATGGGGATCATTATCGAATTAGCAGGATGAGCTGTAAAAGAGAGGGATATGCTCAACTTGGTGTGGGGGTCCGTGTTCACGTTCCACCCTTTGGACCGAATAGGTCAAATCAAATGAAGACTTTTAGGCAGCAAAAGTTTTGACGTACCTGGGACGACAGTTGCGCCATTGATCCGCAGCCAAGGGACGTAGCCATGAGCATATACGCTCTGAACAAAATACGCGGTGGTCGCGGCGACTACAGCTTTAATCTGCATGTCTGGAAAAATGGAGTACGAACGATAGGTAACGTTCGGCCAATGTAATCGCTGATATATGCATGCTCGGTAGTTCACTAAGCGACCGAAGGCCTAATGGGCTTGGCAAAACCAGTACTCAAGGACTAGAGGGTCACGATGGTGTAGTGTTCGTCCCAAAGTTTGCCCGACGCCGACGATATGCACGGTATATCCCCGAGAATCACAATAGTAGAGAGGGGCACCATGTGCTGAAGCAACCATTATTCATTCAAGGTCTGACTGGGCAAATGAATCCTGACTTCGTGTTTGTATCAGGTATTGAGGTCATACTCACGAGTCTAGGGATATGCTGGGTCCCCCCAGGTGTCTATTAACCAGGGTTGCGAAGGAGAAGGGGGGCACTCTATTTTGTTCGCGCAACAAAGCGATCACACAACGCCTCCAAGCCTAACCGCGCGTCGGTTTCCGGGAGCTGCCGAATTGTCCCCAGGGCCGCATTCGCATACGACGTCGCCAGGTCGCGTGTTTTCTGTAGCGCAGAAGTCGATACTACTATCGACCGGGCCTTGTACGTCGTGGTCCGTAGTAAGCCTAGGATTGCTGGAAAATGGGATGATGTTTGCTTACAAGTTCTACATCTCCATCTTCACTGAACCTTCGGTTGATAAGCTCACCCATCTTGGGCTCCACTTGCCATGCGAAAAGCGCAGGTGCTGTTGTCAGGCCGAGCTTCATGTCTGCCCCGCCAGAGGGTTTTCCTATTTCAGCGGCCGTGCTGAAGTCTAGTGCGTCATCTACGAGCTAGTCAAGTCAGCGCTGTACCACATTAAGCAGAGGCGGAGCTCACTTGAAATGCAATCCCAAGGTTACGCCCGTATGAGTATGCGAGATCCTTTAGTTGTTCGTCAGACAATCCAGAAGGAGCGGCATCCTTTGACTGTGCTCCGCCAAGCACGACTGCCGCTCGCGCGCTCTTCGCCATCAAGCTCGCGGTCTTGAGGAAGGTCTTCTTAAGATAAAAGTTCCACCGAGCAGCGTCCGGACCAGTCGTACTCAATGCCGGCGCTATCATTGTCCCTTCTCCAAAGACCTCTTCAATCTGGGCGACCTCACCCTCCACGAGGTCATTGATTGTGGTCGCTACCAGTTCAACGACCTCGAGGTCTCCGAGCCGGGCGATCGCCGCTGAAGCTCGAGCCAGCAGAAAGTCGCCACCGAGGATAGAGATCTTGTTCCCGAATTTTGTGGGTGCTGAGGGGCGGGAGCGTCGGGAGTCGGCTTTATCAAGAACATCATCGTGGAGGAGGGAAGCGACGTGGACCATTTCAGTTATTTCTGCTAATCGTCGCTGGGTTGGGAGGATAGAGGTATGCAATGGGAGGGGCGCATAAATGCGGGACGTTGCCTGTTGCCTTGGGCGTCGCCATGAGTGGGCAGAGACTAGATCGGTGTTTGGGAAGTCCGTGGACGAGGACGTTGCCGTATTAAAGTCTGTCAAGACATCTGGCGGCGACAGAGGTCGGTCGATCGCATTGGGATCGGAGTTGACTGCAATGCCGCATTTCCCGTTCCAACCGGAGGCTAGCCCGTTCGTAGCCTGGGCGAACAGAAGAACGAGTGCAGGCCGAAGGTGTTTTCCCGCAGACTCGAAGTAGTACCGAGCGACCGACGTGAGCTCGGGCTGAGACGACGGGACTAGATTAAGCAAGTCCTCGCGAAGACGCTCAAGATCCTTGGCGAGGAATTCAAACGGGTCGATGGTACGGACAGGCCCGGCTGTCTCCTTTTGGCTAGGTGGGACCGTCTTTACGCCTCGGACCGTGACGCCAGAGTGCCGCGTAGGGCGTAAGGGAGTGATCGTCCGAGCCAGCCCAAGACTCCGAATGCCGAGTTTGGAAATCATTTTAAAGCACAGCTACAAAATGAGTTCTTGTGATCTTAGCAAGCCCAGAGCACAGACACACAACGCGCTCACCACTCCAAGCGCCAGCCTAATATTATGGTCTCGCTGCGCGCCCTCCCACAATATAACAGCCCCGGCGATGGCAGCAAAATTTTACACTATAGAAACAGCAGGGAAATTAAGCCAAATTTACAACCAGTCGCACATTGACTAGTGACTTCAAGCAAATCAGATTGCTTTGAAGTGAGATTAGAAGAAAGGCTCACACGGAAAGCCTGGACAGCGTTGACCTCAACCGCTCTTGAGACCTCGATGGTGACCAAATTCCTTGGGAACTCACCAAGGATTACGTCACAGGGACTGCGTCACGCCACACAAGAGCTGGGCGCTTACGCCCATAAGTTTATTCACATCTACGATGAACTCTTTTCTTCTGCGACGCTCTAGTGCCAGTGCCCTGAACAACATAAAATGTCCCACCGCTTGTCGGCTACTGCATGGGAGAGTGGTAGCCCCCCCGCCCCCTGCTCCTCGAGGTGAGACTCTGCGTATGCACAACAGGTCGTAGGCCACAACGGGAATCTAGGATCCTACAAGTCGCCTAGCGACTTTCTTGCGGCCATAGGTCGGTCATCAGATACCAAACTCAAAGTCGAGACTTGGGATGATCTCTGGCGTATGCGAGGGGAAGATATGAAGAAGGCAGGCCTTACCCCCGCGGAGAGGAGGTGAGCAACCAGAGGATTTACCCAACACAACCTATTATTGTTATTATATTGCGCAGATATGTACTGTGGGGTCTAGAAAAGTTCCGCCAAGGACAGGACCCAGCAGCCATTGCCATCAAAGTGCGGCCAAAAAAGACTATTCGTGGGTGAGTTAACCAGTGCTGGAGCCGCGTCGCTGCATGTCTCATTCCTGTCCCAGTTGGGGGCCTCGGGTGCAGAATGGCAAAAGGGTACGATAGGTCCAGACTATGCGTCCTATTGTGTCGTTTGAATGCATCTATTTGACAAGTTGGTGACAGCTTGGTGCTCTTTGGGCGTTGGAACAGTGTGGGATCAAGACCAGGAGGTGTTTAAGAACCTGAGCACATAATCCGGTGCCTGCGAAGGCCAGGGCGAGTCCGTTCATGGAAGTTTAGGGTCCGTGGTCAGCAATCTCTCCACACC
This sequence comes from Ceratobasidium sp. 414, assembly GCA_019616945.1. Classification (NCBI taxonomy): domain Eukaryota; kingdom Fungi; phylum Basidiomycota; class Agaricomycetes; order Cantharellales; family Ceratobasidiaceae; genus Ceratobasidium; species Ceratobasidium sp. 414. The sequence goes on from WSTK01000294.1 coordinate 26,311, forward strand.
TATCAGGTGTGTGCTACTGCGCCAGCGCTCGTCTAGTGATATTCCTGGATCCTAGACACTCCGTTTACTCCCACTCCCACTACAAACCCGGTGAGACGAGCGGAACACCTAGTTCAATTTTGACACATACTCGTCAGGGGACTAGTGTCCAACTATGACAAATCTTGAGTGGTAAGAGCAAATTCGCGTGCATGCACCAAGGCCAAGGGTGATGGGGACGGGGGCATTTTTGGGAAACAGCATCCCAACACCCCGGGCATCATGGGCAACTCGGCTAAGTCGCATTTAGGTCAAGGACGATGGCGGGAGGCATTAGATTCAAGCAGTGTTGGAAGCTAATACGCAGTTACTCTAGGCAGGTACCGTAACAGCGGCGAAACTAATTCAACTAGTCCAGGTGAGCCTGCTGCGATCAAGGGAGGTTCGTGGAGGCAAAAGAAGTAATGGAGGTATGTGAGACGAGGAAAGTTATACCATTTATTCGAGGGGAAGGCTAGTTTGGCGGTGGCACCGAGTGGTCTGGGTTAGCTAGGCGAGGCAGAGACCTTGGTGGCGAAGCTCATCGCACCCAGGAGTTTTATGCGTGCTCGCATGTTGATTCGAGTGGGTCAAACGGCTTGCTGAGGTCCTGCTGGGACACAAGGATGAGCTAAAATAATTAAGTAAAACAAGCGTAGCTTTCATCTCTATATATTAGCTTCATGTTCTGCAATGCCGTTTGGGATCCAACCCCAACTGTATGCTGCCTGTTTCTATGAACTCGACAACAACAGACACAAATACAACCTTCCTTGAACCGCCCAGCGGCTAATCCCGCAGACTAACGTTTCTCGTTCTCGCTTGACATATCACGTACTTTCAACCACGACCGCCAGCGCAGCGCGTCCGTTGCGCGCTTGCAGCAACCTACGACCAATAGAGGACAGCAACACGCTCCCTGCTTCCCGACTCCGCCTAGCGCAGTTGCCTTTGGGTGCCTAACGACCATACCTTTCCGGCTCTCGTGTTTTGGATTCCAACTTCGCGTCCAGGATTTTCTAGCTTACATATAGTCGGGTTGTTCCGTTCTTCTCTGGTTTCTGTTCTGTTCTTCCTGGTGTCACCTGCTTGTTGACTGTACATCTCTCTCTAATTCACGACCACGACGATCATGAGCACCACTACACCTCCTACGCGTCTGCGGACGATGTCCGCCATGCGCCGCCCTCCCAGTGCGGCGTCCAGCACAACCACTAGCATTCGCTCGCGACACAGCATGGGCGGGCCCGGCTCGGAGCAGACGACGCCGCGCTCGTCTGTCGCCTCTCGTTCGTCCATTCACGAATCCTCGATGTCTCCTCCCCTGTCTGCTTCCTCCGCCCAAGGAACGGCGAGGGCCAGCCCATTAGCGCGCGGTGCGACGGCTCGAGCGGCTGTTCCACCGCCTCCGTCGCGTGGCGGCAGTGCCAACGGGATCAAACGTGGAAGTCCTGTGCCAGATAGGAGTGCGAGCCCGGCAATGAGCGAGGCGCTCGAGGGGGCGCTGCGACGAGAGGTCGAGGAGAAGGAAGAGGTTGGTTTCTCGCTGCCGTTGCGTGTTGATGGCGACGCTAACTTTTCGGCATGATGTAGTTGATGGCGCGCCTCTTGAGCCGTGATGAGACGATTGCAGAGCTTCAGGGGCAGATTGTTGAAATGCAGGCCACGATGGGGTTGGGAGAGGGTCAACTCGCGGAGTTGTACGCTGATCAAGAGCGTTGGGAGACTGAGCGCGCAAAGTTGGAGGATGATATTGCCAAAAAGGTGTGTTTCCCCGCTCTCCTGCTCGCAAATGACCATATTCTCATTATTTTCGGTCAATGTAGAACAACGTCATTGATAAACTGCGGATTCAACTTCGCGAAATCGAAAAGGAGGGTCGAGATAGCACGCGTAGGCTGACCGAACAAGCCGCGCAATTCGAATCGGAACGACAAGCGTTCTATGACAACACCGCACATCTCAAGTCGCGTATCCAATCTCTCACTGACGCTCAAAAGGACTGGAAGCAGTCTCAGCGCGAGGCGTCTCCCGAACCTGATGCAGAGCAGGGGCTAGAGCAAGACTCGGAGCAACCACAAGAGCGCAAGGTCAAACCCCGGGCGTCGTTGGGCCGGCCAGAGCCGGACGAGCCGCCCGAGATGATGGCGCTTCGACTGGAACTCTCGACACTCGGAACGTCGCATGGGAGCTTGGGCCAGACGGTCAAGATGCTGCAAAGCCAGCTCGCTGAAATGGAGCGCGTGAACGGGGAACTTCAAGAAGAAAACGAGGCATTTACGACTCTGTTACGAGAGAAGACACTCAGTGGGCAGATCGATATTATGCGACATGGCCCAGACGACCACAACGACGAAGAAGAACAAGAAAGCACAACCGGTGGTCTTGAGAGCGAACTTGCGGAATCGGAGAGGCAGGCAAGCGTGTCACCTGTCGGGTCCCGCCGGGTAGTGTCGCATACGCATTCGCTGAGGCGTCCTGTGTCGCCTGCACGGAGCGGAAAGAGTGCGCGGAGTGCGAGACGAGTGGCGGCAGAGACATTGGCGGATTTGCCTGTTGCAGGACCTGGGCTTGATTTGGCGGCCGAGCTTGGGCGAGCGGAGAATTGGGATGGGGGCGTGGATGTGAATGAGGAGGAGAAGGAGAAGGAAAAGGAGAAGGAACAAGAGGAGGCAAAGGTAAAGGCGTCGAATGCTGAGCTCGAAGGTGCGCCCGTTTTCATTTGGGTAGCTGAGTGGGGATTGATAGTTTGCGTTGTCTGTAGCGCTTCGAGCCGAGGTAAAGCAGCTGAAAGACGCGAACAAGGCTCTGTCGCTGTACGCATCCAAGATCATCGACCGAATCATTTCCCAAGAAGGGTTCGAGCACGTTCTCGCTGTGGACTACAACGGCCCAGCCGCCACACCAGCTAAACCAAAACCGCAGCCTAAACCAGTGGAGAAGAAAGAGACACCAAAGTCTCGACCGGGGTCGTTCCTGGCGCGCGCGGCATCCTTGTCGATTAGTTCTGCTGCACCTCCTCCGGTTGCCGCGGGCCCTGCCCCACCCAGAGCCCTGCTGCGCATCGCGACGGAGGCTGCGCCACCTGCAGTAGACAAGGCCGAGCCGTCAACGCCGATGAGTAAACGCGAGCGCCGCGGGCTCTCGGTGGACTGGGGCAGGTTTAACCCGTTCTCGCGCGGAAGCACAGAGCCGCAAACCCCGGTGGTCGACCCGAAAGTCGCAGGGCTGAAGCCACTCAACTTGCGGGCAGACGCGGGCAGGTCTTCAGTGCCGGCAAGTCCGATCATTCAGGGCGGGCGTAAGCTGGACAACGAGGAGGACGAGGAAGATCGGATCGAGAGGGAGCGGATGGATGCGCATATGAAGCTGATGGGCGTCGACCGGCGCGACAGTGTGCATACGCCTGGCGCGATGGTCCCGATTTCGCGTGGGGCCTCGAGTGGGGCAGATACGCCTGGGTCGAGGACGTCGGGTGGTGTAAGGCCAGTGTCCGTTCGGCAGGGCTCGACAGGGTCGGGTGTGCGGTTCCCGACGGAAGAGTTGAGGGCCGAGCACCTGGAGCTTGAAGACGAGGCGCACGTGGTGGCAGCAGCAGAGAACCATATTGCGGCGCTGGACAGGCGGGAAAAGGTCCTCAGTGCGGAGCTAGCCAAGGGGCGGGGAGGCGGGTTCACTGAGCCGCCAGAGCGGGGCACGCGGGTCCGACGACGGAGCGGCGGGAGCGCGGCGAGTACGCTGTTTAGTGCTGGGCGCATGAGCAGGGGCGGTAGTGAGGCAGATATTGGAGAAGCCGCAGAGGAAACTGTTTGAGGACGAAAGAGACGCTGAAGTCACGACCGTTACGATTGTATGTACTGGTGTAATTAGTATCCGCGGCTGTGCCTGTACTCGATAACGACGACGATGAGCGGCTTTGCGCTCTGCCTGCACGGGTATGCGGGGCCAGACAATGCGCATCTCGAGTGTGTGCCGGGCGAGCTGCTGTATGTGCATCGGATCGAGCCGTCGGGCTGGGCCGGCGCGGTCGAGCCAGACGACGGCCGGTGGGGGTGGTACGTCTAGCGCTAGAAGTTGCTCCGAGTGTATTGACGAAGCCTCGAGGGTGCCGTGGGCCTTTGTACAACACATCGACGAGGATGCCGTCGCAGTATTGTGGCCCATTGCCCCCGAGCTCCGGCTAGGCGCCTACCGTGCCATGACCGCCATCCACGCCCACGCTACCGACGCTGGCTACTCGTCTCCCGACTCGAACGAGTCGGATGCCTTGGGCGACGAGTGGGCCGTCGCTGCCCCCGCTGCCCCCACCCCGAAGCACCGGGTAGGTCGTCTGTGCTTCTCGCTGATTTCCGAGTTAAATTTTGTTGCAGCGCCCGTCTCGAATCACACGCGAGCCCGTCGCCCGGCCGTCGCTCGATTTGGAGCCGCCTGCACCGCGCCTGCCGAGCCCGACAGAGCCGAGTCCCGAGCGCGCGATCGGTGTGCAGTTTACGCTGCCAAAGGGGCGGCTCTCGCCGCGTGCTCCACCTCCGGCAGGTTCGCCCTCGTCATCGTTTGTTCCCCCGCGCGTGCGCGCATTTCGTTTGCGCTCCAAGGTGTGCATAATTTATTTTCGTTGCTATTGATACTGACTGATAGGGGGCAGTCGCATGACCGGGGCGTGCGCTCAGACTCCGAGTCGACGAGCCGTCCGCGTCGGCCGTCTGTTTCGCTCAGACGCACGCGCATGAGCATGTTTGGTCCCCCGCGCGGGCTGGAGCCTCACCCGGCCGAGGAGCTTGCGCGTCTTGCGGCTCGACCATGGTACCTTCAGCCCAAACACACCCCCGCAACGGGTGACATTGTCATCGACCCCGATGGGAGCATTCGCGCAGGCACGCTCGAGGCGATTGCTGAGCGTCTTACTTGTGACCCACCAAGTACGTACTATCCTTTGACACCCTTGGATCTTTTTTTACGCTTTGACGTAGCCAGGAGTTATGAACATGCGTTTCGACGCGCTGTATTGCTCACTTATGAAGCATTTACGACTAGCAACCAGTTATTTGACCTACTCACCGACCAATACGCCCTCGAGCCCGCGCGCCAGCTCACCGAAGAACAGTTTATCGAGTGGAAAGAGGCCAGATTACGTCCTACCCAGGCCAGGTCCGTCCATTTACCTCCATCCGTCCTTCACATGTCCTCGTTCTATTTACTTCCCCTGCCAACCCGCACCATCCCCCCCTTTCGCCAGCTTACTCACTCCCGTAACGTTCAGGGTACTCGATGTTCTGGGACTATGGCTCGCTCTACCCAGATTGTACACCGATGACCCGGAGATCGTGCTTCGGATCCGCGAATTTCTGCAATTTGTGAATGAGCCAGACGGGTTGGCGGCCGAGGCAAGAGGGCATCTGAGGACGATCGATAAATTGGTGCATATCATCTTTCCTATTTTAGCCTTCCCGGTTTTTATTCAAAGTTATTGGCGTAGATCAACCCTCCTCCGGTCGCACCCCGCCAGACGATGTCTCCCCGCCGCAAAACGTTCAAACCACGTCCGTTTCCAACACTCTCGCCTCCCAGCACCAGTACAAACACAAGCCCAACGTCGAACCCGAGTTCATTGCTCAGCCCACGCTTGAATTCAAGGCATGCAAGCCCTGTTCCTGGACTCGTCGAAACTGCCTTGTCGACGAGCCCAAGGCTGGAAGTGCCCTTGCCGAGCCCCTCGTTTGGTGCATTTCCAGAGGAGAGGGAGGGTGGGGTGGCGAGGAGAAAGTCGCAGAGGGATACAGTGTCGGTGTCGTCGAGGGACACGGGCTCGATGTCATCTCTGCACGCTTCGGCATCGCCCTCGGGTCACTCTAACACATCGCCAACCCAACCGACCCCACCCCGACCGCAACGTGCATCCGGACCTATACCATCCGCAATCGCCAACATTGACCCGACAGCTCTGGCGCACCACTTGACGTTGCTGGAAGCTTCGCTCTACATGCGGGTAAAGAGGGGGCAGTGTTTGGAGTGGCACCGTGCGGGAAAAGCTCCAGCACAGGAGGGGGAGAGGAGTAAGAGGGCAAGCGTGGGGAGCGGGGAGATTGGGTTTGAGACCACGACCACTATCTCTGCCGGGACCTCGAGTTCTATCAACACCGCTGGAACCCGCTTGAGTGGGACGACCCTTGGGGACCTCAATGACCTGCGCGAGTTTTGTGCGACGAATGATCGACTCGCGGGTTGGGTCAAGTGGACCGTACTGTGTCTCAAGACCGCGACGTTGAGGGCCGAGGCGATCGGGACGTGGGTCCGTGTTGCAGAGGTGAGTCTGTGCCACTGGATTTCAATCACATCAGATTAATGTGCGTCCTTCTGCATAGAAATGCCGCCAGTTGGACAATACCTCCTCCCTTTGCGCTATCGTCGCCGGCCTGACCTCGTCCGACGTTGCCCGGTTGAACGTCACGGCCTCTCTTGTCCCCACCAACCGCTCCCAGCGCCTGACCGAGCTCCAGCGCATCACGAGTCCCGCGGGGAGTTTCGCGGCGCTCAAGGTTCTGTACGCCAGTGCAGACGGGCCGGGCGTGCCGTTTGTGGGCATGTACCTGACAGGGTTGGTGCATGCGTCGGACCAGTTCAAGGATGTGGTGCATGTTCCTCTTTCGGAGCCGTGCACAGAGGACAAGCGGCGGGAGAACGAAGATGGCGGAGGTGCAGGCAAAAGGGGCCTGCTTAGCGAGCCCGCTACACCGACGCAAACGACCTGTGGTCCGTCGCGTACGCTCTTGAACTTTACAAAACGGCACAAGCAAGCGGACATCATCGGCGCCATGCTCAAGTTCCAGCAGTGGCCGTACACGGTTACCCACACACCCGGAGAATCCGCTTCGGTGCCCAAACAAATGTCAAGTCCTCCGCCAAGCACGCACTTGTCTCCGTCGACATCTCCTTCCACCTCGACGGTTGCACCTTTCTCTGCGCTGCCGTCTGCGGCCACTGCGACTTCAAAATTATACCCCTATTCCCCGTCCAGTTCCGCCCCCGTCGCGCTGTACGCGTCTGCCGGAGGCGTCGCATGGGTCGAGGAGCAGCTTGGGCGTGCGGCGCGGATCACGCTGGGGTCAGATTGGACGTACGAGCGGAGTATGCGATTGTACGAGGACGAGGCTGGCTGGACGACTATTAAGGATATTATGGGAGAGGTGGGGTTTTGAGCACGAGGTTATACCCAAACGGTTTGGTTATTATGATTTGGAAGGGTGGTTCTATGACTTCTCGACTTCATGAATAATGGTAATATGTCTTGATATACGTCTGTGCTTGGTTGATAGTTGCGTATCGTATTTCAGCCTGTATTTGTACGTAGTTGGTCAAGGGATACCCCAATGAAGCATACACTGATTGCTAGCTGAAGAAACATTGTGATTCAGACCAAGAATAAACAATATAATACAAGATATATACAAGTCAGACCAAAAAGCACAACAAGTCATGCATTGTCAAAGTCATATATCAAGTCCATTTGTTGCCTCATCCTCCTGGACACAGACAACGCCTCCCCAACACGCGGAACCATCGAAAGTGTCCGGCCTTGCGCCTCCGCCTTGATCTTACACAGCTCATCCCACGCTACTGCGAAACTAAACTTGGGCTCGCCCCGGTTGTCCGTCGAGTATGCGTACGAGGCCGCGATGCGAGGCACCAGATAGTCTCGGATGTGTATAAACTTCTTGGGCATTCCTCGGTTGTACGCCTCGGACGCGGCGTGCTCGGACTCTTGTCGTTCACCAGGACTGTGAGTCTTGCCGTTGCCGTTGGTTTTCTTACCGCCCGCAAAAACCCGGTCAAAGCGCGGCGCGCCATGTCGCTTGAAAACAGAAAACTCGCCCTCTCGGTGCTCGGTTCGCATCAGGTCAACAAACGCAGTGATGACGCCTAGTTCTTCCCTAAGTCCTGGAACTTGCTCGCATAGTTCAAGCTCTTTCTTGTACGGTGCGAGAAGGTCAGGGTCGTGGCGCAGTGGCGGTTTCCGCTCGTTCATCGCTATTTCGCATTTTTTACGGTGCTGGTCCAACGCGTCCTTGAGTTCTTCAATGACGGTGAATTTTCGAGGAAGTCGGTCATCCTGGGTTCCATACGTCGCGATTTAGTTAAAACCAGGTACGTATATTTATGCTTACCAGTGAATTCCAGCGCGCCGAGTCCGCGCCAAGTACATGTTTGTGCAGCGTTAATCCTGTCTTCTGACCGTCAAGGCAAGTCGTGAACCTATACACAGAGGTCAATTCCAACCCATTGACCATCAAAGATGTACTTACACGTTCCCAAGTCGCACGGTTTCGGGGTGATCCAGCCCACATAGCTTGGCGGCATTCATGTGCCAGTTGCCGTACATCCCAACTTGAGTGGGTGCCAATGGTGCAAGCAGTGCGCCCAAAACTGATTCGTGGTCGTTTGGCGCAATGTCTTTGACAACCCCCCGCCGCAAATCAAAACAGTCTGAGACGTCGACGTTGGGGTAGTGGGTGTCAGAGTTCGTGAACTGGTCGACAATTGCGCGATCCCAAATCATGATGACAGTGTCGCTGTGCATTATAGCGTCAGCGACAATCCTGTACGCAGTGGACGGAGCACACACCCGTCGTAATCACCACCGCCAAGCATACTAGCTTGCGAGCTCTCGCCTTTGACAGGGAAGACGATTACATCATGATATCCTGCTGTCCAAAGGTCACCGCAATCAACGGCCATGACCTATCGTTTGGTGTCAGTGAGAAATTTACCGCATATATGCGCATCGTACCTTGCGGACATCCGAAGGGAGGATGCATGGGTTTCGAGTGACCTATGTTGGGGGTTAGTTGGTGTAGTTTCAACCACCCGTAGAACACTTACCAGAACAGGTCCAGTAATGCAGTATTTTTCCTGGCCGCTATATGTATCGTGCACTGGGTTCCTGAATCCGCAAAATACCTCTCCAGGCTCAAGAACACCAAGTGGGTCTGCAGACTCAACTTGAGAAACCACCAACTAAAGCGCCTCTGCTCCGCTTACCAGGTATCACAAACGCTAATGCACTGTCGGGTATACGTAGATGACACTGCGCCCGTCGTTAGGTTTGGGTACAACCCGGGGCGATTAGCATAAGCTCACCTTTTCATCCAACCCAAATAAGAGCTGCTTGTGTATTGATTCGAGTCTGTTGAATAGGGGCGGGAAGCTCGGAGTAAAGCCTGCTTGTAGTAGCCCCAACGCCTGTGTCTCGTAGTTGGGCGGCGCTCCCGAAAACGGGTCGTTCTCGTACGTAAACCTAGCGCTCGAGAGTCTGTGCCTGTCGTCCTCGTCTTGGATGTTGGCTAGCCCGTGAGCCCGCGCCAGGGCAGCCGGGGTCAGACCTTTAAGTTTGTAGTCCTGGACGTGTCCGTGATTGTAGACCGTGTCCCAGAGTTGAGTGAGGTGGTCCTCCTGCATGAGGGGGATAAAATCGACGGAGCGGATGTGGTTTTGGGTGAGCGCGTCAAGCGTCTCGGTGCTAACGCCGTTGTGCGCGAGATTCATGATGACCTGGTCGGTAATTTGGATTCCAGTCGAGATTGGTGCGCGGATCAGCACATCAAGAACCCGATGGGAGGGACACCAGCGACTAGGGTCGGGGTGAAGCTTAACCTTGATCTGACTTGGCCTGTAAAGCGAGGATTATCTTGGTGACGTGCAGCTGTAGCGAAAAGCGCCTACCGAATGTAAATTTGGGGGTCGGCATCGCGATTGCGGTCAGTAGGGTGTAGAATAAATAGTCCTTTAGAGCTACCAAAACGTGCTTGCACGCATACAGGGACCGACGGCCACTTCATGATCGCAGTAAGTCGGTACAACGCTGATAGGTTGATATAACCGGCGCCATCGGTCATGATCGCGCTATTACCGGTCTGCCCAGGTGCAACTACGCAAATCGTCAATAACCAGCCGATATACCCCAAAAGAGCCTACCAATGTCGTCGATACGATGTATGTTGGCAGGTGCAAAACTTATACCGGGTTGTGAGTCTGAAAATCCGAGAGCGAATCGCGAGACCCATTTTGGAATAGGCTTTACAAGTTCTTAGCGTGCTCACAGCGAGAGACTAAAAAAACACTCACCTGATTTGGGTTTGCATATAACGGGTTGTGCCACTCGATAAATTCATTTAGTGACAACCGATGGTCATCGCCGAACAAAGGGTCTGCAGGACGGAGCGCTGTTTCGTTGGTTTCAACCAAATGCACAGTAGTTTTTTGTGCGTAAAAGGCCCGAAATATGCGACCGTTGATAACGAGTGCCTGCCTAGCGAAGAACTTGATAATATCGCCCGAACGCCGACCCACTTGTTCCGAGAAACGAACGTCAAGTAGGCGCCGCGAGCCCATGAACCGTCTGAAACGAAACGACTTGTCTTTCTTTGGTGGAAGCAGAGTAAACTTGAATTCGTCTCTGGAAGTATAACATGGGTATCAAACTGAACCTTGAATAATATACTAAAACCTACTTCTCTATTTCAAGACGCGCAATCTGATCGATTTTCCCTCCGAAATAACCACCGTCGCCCCCCAGCCGAGCAGTGGACCCATCCCTAATCGACTCTTCCTCCTTGTCATATTCTTCCCTACGTTATATTTCAGCTCCGCGAACAGTGGTAAACCAAGAATAACTTACCAAGGTGTAGCGAAATTTGGTGGTCGAATGGTCTTGTCGTGAGCGTTTAGAGCCCGATAATTCGGGTGGTCACGTAACAAGACGCTCAGTACCCGCGGGGCCTGTTCTGCTGAGGGTCCACAAAGTTGCTCCAGTGAATCAAGTGGTATAGAATCCCACCCGACACCAGGAAGTTTGGCGATTCTCGCAATCTATAACTGGTATCTATAAGTATCCTCAGTACGTGACGTTGGGCCCGTACCTCCCACTGGACTCCCCAAGATAGCCCCAAGTTGTCAAACTTGGTCTGATGGTGTCGAGAGTACGACAGGATAGTGAAATTAGATGGCAAATTCCACTCGAGTATCGGCGCCTGGGTTACTATCCCTGGTAAGAGACATGTTTATGTAAGCGCTCAAAATAGGTAGAGTAGATCACCACATGCCAGTGTCGGGTACGCTGGGGAGCTCAGGCTCCATTTCGGGCTCCTCGACTTGGGTCATTTCAATGTCGGTGTCAGGGGTCAAGTAAGAGAAACCTTCGCTAGCTCGACCGGCGCTGGCACTCGACTGGGTGCTTTGTTCTGGGATGAAATAATGTTAAAGAAATAGTTTAGCGACAGGGTACTTGGCAAACCTGAACTTGTGCCAGTGGAAGCTGGACGTGAACGTTAGCACAAGTACGGTGCACAGTATTTCGCTATTCTCACCCGACGTTGGTTCACGCTTTGGTACAATGTCCTCGTCAATTGCGTCCCGCATATGGGACCAGTCGTTCTGCGACAAAGACTCAGCATGCTCGGACAAAGACAAGGAAAGATTGGATTCACCACCGCCTTGAGGCTTCTGGAAGTACGACGCGAGGGGGCAGGCGATGGGGGCTCATACTTGGTAGTTTGCGTGGCTTGGCTAGACTTGGTTGACACAAACGCCTGACTGAGCGGCCGGATTCTGGAGCGTTTCGCCTGGGACGCCGTTCCATATTTCTACAAGGCGGGTTAGCATTTGATACGCATTTTGTGAAATTTGCCAATACCTTGAGACGCTGGACAAACTCCCAGTTGCTCATGGTGTCAGCGGCTAGGGTGGTAAGAGCGGGCGGAGAGTGCAGGGTTGTGTCTCGGTTTATGTAAGGCTGCGACAACGTTTTACTCCTTTGGCCGCATTTGGCACTATTCACCTGCATGCGTCAATGTTTGAATCACGACCAGCTGGGAGCGTATGCGCATAGGATTAGAAAGGAGCGTATAGAAAAGTTCAGTCCAGCCGGTAACAAGATGCAAGTGCTCGTCCGTAAACAAGAACAAGACGCGAGCGACAGCAATTCGCACAAAAGATGAATAGTCCTATGTGAGATGTGATGCAAGGAGAGAAAAAAATTTGTCTGCCAACCGAAAATATCGCAAAAGGTCCAAGACTACATGAACACGCTACCGACACCAGCCATGACGCCCACCGTGATCGCACCGAGCGTCCACGCAGCGGCAACGAATCCGGTCCTGCTAAGACCCTCCGCGCCGTTGAAAGGAACATACGACGGAGACGGAGTCGAACTTCCTTGCGATCCACCAGTTCCACCTCCGGTGAGGTTCGCGCCGTTGGGACCGATGGGGCGGGACTGATCAGTAAACTGGCACTGCGAGTCTGTGCAGAGACATTTGGCTCCGATAGGATCCCAGAA
>WSTK01000295.1:0-38537 GCA_019616945.1 Ceratobasidium sp. 414
CTCCCTTTGCTTTCTTATATACATGAAGTCATCCGAGTCATTTCCTTTCGTGGTCCGCAGCAAACAACAAAGTCACGTGTGTCGAAGTCGACCAGTAGAGTGGCAACAGTGAGTCATGTGTGTATGTTACTGCTTACATGATGATGTGATTTTGCGGCTCCGAATCTTATAAGAGCCGCACTTAGTCCTAGGTCATGTGACGTGCTTGGTCAGCTCCCAGCTCCCAGCAGCAAACCATAGGCGAGAATCTGCTGCTGGGAGTCACGTGATGCCTTTAGGGGTCACGTGATGCTTTTAGCGCTTAGGTCACATTTCGTCCATCATGATCGTTCCTTTCAAGGTTGACGGGTCATGACAAGGAGGCTGTACCCAACCGCCGCCACACGCCGAACCCCACACGGTCCTCTCGGCAGTACGAGGGTCTTTTGACCGAAGTCAACGCCAAGGACGACAACGACTCCGAAGCTGAGGCACGACATGCTGGGGTTTTGCCAGATGCCGGCAACCCAGGATCAACTGGCCAGGCCTGGATGACAGATTCTGATTCGGAGGTGGTCGAGAGTGGCGATAAGGGTGAGACCGAGGAAGCGAGCAAGGCTGAGGATGAGGGTGAGGGCGAGGGCGGAGACGACGCCGAGGGCGAGGGCGAGGGCGACGCCAGGGGTGCCAAGCCTGATGCGATCATGCTCGACCTCAAGGAGAGCAGCGAAGAGGGTGGAGCAAACACCAAAGGCAATGCTGAGGGAGATGTAGATGACGCAGGGGAGGACAATGACAATGACAATGACAATGACAATGAGGCCACCAAGACTTGTGCTCGCCGTTTCCTCTCTGCTGACAGCAACCTGCTCTCAGACGATGGCGAAGACTCCGAGACTGACGGTGAAGGTGATTCTGGCGCCATCCAGCCCCAACGCGATGCCAATGCCACTATGTGGACTGCAGATGGTAGTGACGACAAATAGTCCACCCCCCTTCCCCTCCCCTAATTTCTGCACATTTTGCTTTTGTCTCTCACGTTACGATTTTTTACGATTTCTTGTTTCCTGATGTCCATTGTTGCCCGCTTGCCAATACATCATGTTATCCCAAGCTCCTAAACAGCCCGAATCCCTAAGACAGCTCTAAAGTGCCTAACTGAGTGCTAATGTCACTCTATTTAGCAACTAATAAACATCTAAAGATCAATTTTTTGGTTGAGACTAGACAAATCGGCTACTAAACTACAGCTCACCACCCAGGATTAGGTGCCCCGAGCACTAATTCGCTGCTAATCGCACAACACTCAACTCAGTATTAGGGCCCCGGGCCCGAATCCACAACTAACCCCGCGAATCCAGAAAGCCACGCAGCTGATTAGACCTGGACTAATTGGTCTGTTTTAGTGTCGGAAGCGCAAGAAGCCGACTAATCTGCCCGCTTTAGTGTCCGCAGCACTAAATGCGGCCGATATGAAACACCCTACTAAGGGGTTGAGGCCCAGAACTAGCTGAATTTAGGGTCTACTAATACAGCCCGCACTAGCTGACACCATTGCGAATCGAACTAACCAACTAATCCCCGCGAAATTAGATTACTTTTTTTTCCCTGACGTGTTCGGCATCCTCGCAGGATTGAACGCAGGGGGACGCTGTGGTCGGATGGAGTTCCGGGTCTGACGCAGTGAGCCCTCTGCGTCATGCGGTTAGGATATTCAGCCGATGACATTTGACAGGTATCCTATCAAGCCCGGTCAGGAGTTTTTGTATGTGTTCAATATCACACAGCATGGCTTCCACTGTGAGCATTGATCTCAGCTCCGCTTGCGCTTTATACTGAGGCCCGGATTTTCAGGGTACCACTCTCACTATGTATGCACGGATTTCTTATTCGTGATCTTCATTCTGACTTGATTTATTCACCACATAGAAAATGCAAATGGATGACGGACTCAAAGGCACCTTGTTCATCCGTCCCAAGAAGGATAGGCCCAACCCATTCACCCAAATCTCTAAGAACCCCAAAACAGTTGCCAGGCTTGAAAAGGCTGCCAATAATGCGCTCATGTTCAATTTGTGAGTACATTCCCCTGGTAATCTGCGAGTGACTGATTGAAGCCTGGGGTTTGTAGGTACGACTACAAGCACTACACCTCTGAATGGTGGCTGACCGAATGGAAGCGAACTGGTATCGAACCGCTTTGTGTAGATAACATCCTGAGTAAGTAACACGTCTGGCATGGGCGGCTCTAATAACGCTAATGTCGTGACCATAATTCAGTCAATGGTAAGGGACAAGTCGGGTGCCCTATCAGGGAAGTTGTCGAGCCCCTTGTTCTTGACGTCCAGAAACCATTAACGCCAAAAGGGTAAGCATATTAGCAGTTGAAACTTGTCCGCGTATTTGACCTTCACGTGCCCAGTTGCATGTCGCCGAATAACACTGTCATGTATTCGTTTCCGGATTCCAAGGTATGCTTGTATTCAGCCGCGGGAATGAATCCAGTCTTGATTCCTTTTTTTTAGCCTGAGCTCGTGTACGGTTCTTAGTTGGTATCTACTCGCTGTGCGCTGATTTTTGAGACTTGTAGGAGTCCCAAGATCTTCTCCGAGTGCAAGAATACTACCACGCCTATTCAACATTGGGAAGTCAACGAAAACGACGGATGGGTTGCTTTCAATCTCCTCGTACGTGCATATATCCCGCATTGTTGCCCGTGCTAACTCCATTTCGTGGGTACGCAGAACAGTGGCGCGCTCTGGGATATGCGTATTTCTATCGATTCGCACACCCTCTATGTTTGTGAGCTGCTTATTGGCCATTCCTAAGCACCGTTTGTGACTAAACGGGAACGTAGACGCTGCAGATGGTGACTATGTCCGCATCAAGAAGGCTAACTCTATCACGATCCCTGTCGGTATGTGCACTTGTTTTTCACTCGCAGGGCTCGAAGCTTAGGCATATTTCTTAGGTGAACGCTACTCGTTCTTCGTAAAGGTTTGGGTGGTTAATGCCGTTCCTAGTGCATTTACTTACAACTTGAACCCGAGCTAGCTTGACCAGGAGCCCGATGGTTATACTGTCCGAGTTGGTGAACAAGCTTCCCACCGTACTTTGAAAGTTTTGTTAACCCATTTATACTCCTAGCTGCTGCTGTCTGTCCATTCTCTCGCTCGAGAAAAAACCGGCTCACGTTATATTTGTTAGGTTGTCCCTTAGATGCAGTCTGGGTTCGGTGTGCTTTCGTATGTCAAGAAAGGCTCTAGTACTGCCTCTGGGGCCTCTATCAAAACGACCCCGACCGCAAAGAAGCCAGTAAGTAATTGCGTAGTTTAATATAGTCATTCATGGCTAACATTGTGACTAGTACATCGATTATGTCGGAAACATGTACGTACCTCATCAAAGACTACTAGCCAATTGACCCATCATCTAATAGTATCAACAACGGTACAGACCTCACCACCCACCTGCTCGCACCGTACCCCGCCAACCCACCTCCTAAAGGTATGCCTCAACGCGATGTCATGCTCCGCTTCTCTAACATTTGTCAAGGCCCCGCCGACCGTACTATCCGCCTCGAGGTCGCACGTCCCGAGGAGATAGAGTGGACTATGAATGGTGTCCCGTTCCATGAGCACGGAGACACCGCCCCTCCACTCTTGTTCCACCCAGAGGAGATGACTCACCAGGACAATATGACGTACTTCTCGATTTCGCATGGATCATTGGTCGATGTAATTATGGTCATCACTGCGGGTAACCCTGCGTTGCATCCACCTCATCCTATGCGTGAGTTTCGAGGTTTAAACTACGAGAGTGACTGAACTGAAATCATGGTGGTATACAGACAAGCACGGCAACAAGGCTTGGTTTTTGGTGCGGACCTCACCGCCTAACTAATAATCTCTGTAGCTGACTTGGTTCGCAGGGCTCCGGAACCGGCGATTTCCCTTACGCTACCATCCAGGAAGCTGTCCAAGCCAACTTCTCAAGTATTAACATGATCAACCCGCCAATCCGTAAGTAAACCTTTCAGAGTCAAGGAAGCTAATTATAAATGTTTCCCCCCATACAGGCGACGACTTCGTGACTGTGAGTAGCCAGTGGAATAAGCTGGTCTGGTCGGGACTCACTAATAGCTATTCTCAGCCCGTCGTCTTGACTGGCAAGGGTTGGGCTGTGTTCCGCTACCGCTCTGAAGATATTGGACCAGTCATCTTGCATTGCGTAAGTGTTTGCGGTTACAAGTCCTTTCTTAGACTGACCTATTCTCTGGGTTTTCAGCACATTGATCCTGTAAGTAGAGGTGCACCTCTTAGTCACCTGGCTAAGACTCATCTTACAATTCCCAGCACCTTGCGACCGGTATGGCCGTGGTCTTCTTCGAAGGAGTGAGTATTTCCTAGTTGTGGACGTCTCCGGTTCTGATCAGCTTCTATGCAGGCCGAGGAACTTCATGACAGATATGTGCCACGGTACTATCTTGAACAAAACAAGCCTGAACCATCAGCGGGGGCTGAACCATCGGAGGGGGGACACTAACCTGCTTACACCGTTTGGCCCGAGGACCTTTTCAATATTTCACTTCATGGTTTTGGGTAGATCTCATTCTCACGCCTATATGCCCTATAATAACTATGGGCACTCGCTTACATTGCGATAATTCTAAGCCAGGAAGCTAGCCCACGTTGGATGTAGTCGGGACATATAATCATGAATCTCATACTCAGAGGCACGGAATAGTTGTTTGAAGAATACGATTGCACGTTCGCAATACGCTGTGTTTTATCAGTCCAAAGCATGTTTTCATATTTGGTCGAGTGTCCCACTAGCGCGCGGCTAGCAAGCTTGCATCCGGTTCTGGATATTTATGAATTGAACCGATTAGCGGAGCTTAGGAGTCCTGCAGGACGACACGAGGCAGCCTGTTCTTATCATTCGATAACGCCTGCAACTCCCCACTCACCCACCATCCCCCCGGTTTGAACTACCACTTGTACCCGTTCACCTTGCGGATCCTTAACCCATATCAACCATGCCATTTATCGATTCTATCCCCAGCAGTCGGGGTTTACAGAGAAAAGCCATCCCGATCCTATTTCCCTCTGGTTGGAACGGGCTCGAAGGTCCACTCTTCGATTGGTATCGAGGGCTCTCTTGTCGGCACATGAATCGTCTCCAGATACGAAAGGATTCGTCAGGCGCAGTACCACACAGATTCATCGTCGCACACTTAACCGACCACTCTATACAACGTTTCGATCGGCGGCCCAAGTCCAAAAACTCAGGGGAAATCATGGCCGCAGGTTTCCTCAAGACATCTACGATCGAGGCTGTTGACGAGATTGAAATGGTTGAACCTGGTGCTTGGGTCGGCCTCGAGCAGCAAACCAAGTGCGAAGTTGATCTCTACCTAGAGGAACACACCGATATCATTGCTATCCTCTCGGCTTGTTACGGCATCTCCTGCGACGACGACGCCCATAACTACGCCTTGCTCCAATATAATTGCTACTTCTTCTCTTGGACGATTTTGGCCGTTGTTGCCCGTCACAAAATCCCAAACAGCATTCCACAAGCCCCACAAGTCTTTGCCCGCATCGAGCCCAGACTTGCGGCTCTAACGGTCACTCTTGCAACAGAGTTGTCGCAGGCCGTAATGAAAATGGTGCTAGATACAGTTACCGCATTCAAACGTGGAGTTGGGTACATGACCCTCATGCGCGGGAGTACCTGGATCGACAGGGGCGTATGGTCGATGCCTATGCCATTTCTACGCTTTGTTATGCGAGATATGATGAAATCCCGACTTTATCCTAATCTCGTGCCCCACATCCAACAGCAACTATTCTCCGAGCTCGTGCCAAAACTTCAGCTGATGCTAGAGTCTAAACTTCACGCACACCTAATTCCCGCTAATATCCACAACTCACTTTGGCTATCCGAAGTCCAACACGTTGTCGAGCTTGCTATACGAGCTGAAACTACCAACACCGTCTGGGATGTTATGTGGGATACTCTTGGTGGCGCGGGTTCAGACATAAACGTGTTTGACGTGGCAAGAGATGTCTCGCAGGCTCGCATTAATGAAGGGCATGGAGATAATGAAGCGCAATTCAGCGCGCTCTGGAATGCTGCACTATACGCTGCACTCCCAGCGTTCCGTCGAGCCGCCCATGGAAAGGTCCCCGATGGTACAACTACCCGCGAAACCATATTTGACCAAGCCTGGTATTCTGCACGGGATTCAGCACTACAAGCAGCTCAAGGGGTAATCCGAGATACAAAAGGGCGGCTAAATAATAAAAAGCGAGACATTTTATGGGAAAAGGTTTGGGAAGTGTGGAATCAGACTTGGGAGGGGTCACAAGGGGGGGCACGCCAGTCTATACTTGCGTCGGTCGACAACATGGCGAACGCACTTGTTGGCAGCGTAGTCGAAGCAGTTATATTGGAGATCGGTGGATCCCACCTCACGCCTGCGCCAGTGAGAGTGAACTTTGATGTGCGTTCCAGTTCTGGCTTTCAGATTCAGAGGCGCGCAGGGTGACTAATGTGATACTAGGATGAAACGACCTCAGTACATGCAGCGAACGTGGAGATGACACACGCCGAGCTACAAGACTTCATACGAAACCTAATTCGAGCCAGTAGTAGGGAACAGGACTCCTACTCGATTTCCACGGCAATGAGCCGAGTGTGGAAAAAGTCGAGGTTGGCGTTGATTGGCAAGGTAAGGCGCTGACGCAAATGGCTGTCGAGAGAAGTATTCATTGTCCTCGTTCTCAACAGCCAACAACGGAGTACGATACCCTAAAGTAAAACAAATTTCGGTTCCTCCTATCTGTCAGGTCCAGTATTGTAACATCGTGTTTCTATTTTTGGCATATCCATGGCTTGGTTCCGCCGGGGGGGTTAAAGATATATGCGCATAAGGTGCATATCGTGCTTTCCCACTCGGCAGCGTCAATGTATCTCGTCCATGTGACACAAACCTCCAGCTTTGCTCGTGGCCCTTTTCGGTTCTGTCAACCTTGCCCACGCCCTGTTCAAATGTTTTTACTATATATATCACCTTGCTTCCGCAAGGTCACTCCAGGGGTCTAAATCATTACGCGAAATCGTGCGTGTACTAAATCACGTGAAATGTCTAGCACCGCTTTGCTCCACTTACTGTACGCTCAGGAACAATTGGTTCTGGGCATCCTTCTTGTCGAGGTCAGTCCCCCTGCTCTCGCGGTTCAAGGCATTTTGTCCTCATTCTCGCCAGCTCAGGAGTGGGCCGAACCAAACGTGAGCGGCACCCAAGTCCGTCTAAGAAGATTTGAGTTGGCCAATAATATCCGCAAAGTAGAAGCGAGGTCAAGGGGCCCAGGTTCGGGCCGTTTGTTTAATCTATAATATGACCGTCGCAATATTTAAGGGACAAGGATATGGGAGGTCACGTGCATGGTGTCATTTCAACTCGCTGCTAGGCTTGGACTCGCCGGTTGGTAAGGTTATCGAAAGGAAGCGGTACCAAGTAATGGATTAAGATACTAGTATCGGCAAATGATGCGGTGGCATGTGATATACAGGGCATGATTGTTTTGCGCTTCTGTTAAGAGGCTGAAAAATAAGGCGTCTATTTTGCCCACTGCAACACGAGTGTTACCTTAAGTCGCAGCGCGGTGAGAGCTTTGCTTATGGCGAGGAACTGATAGACCAGATATAAGGACCAATTCCTATTCTAAAACCGGGTGGAGTACTTGACATGGCCCCATTTCATAGCAGCTGAAATTGATAATCCGCATTTAACCTGTGGAATGACGGTCAAGCAAGGCCGGGAATGACTGAGTAAGGCGTTACCTCGATTTCACATTTAATAACCTTAATGTCACGAGGAATCATCGAGGCGTTAGGGTTGCGCGATCTGTAAGTGTCAGGTTCGGTCATTGATGACCGACATTGCTTACACTGACTTTGTAGATTGGGCCTCTCATTGTTAGAAATGGACGGGCTATGCATGCCGAATCTCGTTTGAAAATCACGGGCGATGGTGTCTGCAGCCCGTGGGCGTCGCCTGGAATTCCCCAGAAGGGTGACCAGGGCAGCCACAGACACGTAACCACAGACCAGGGGACGCGCACGCCGACTCTCTCAGCGATATAAAAGCAGGCAGGAGTAGCTCTTGGATCAACACAGTCCACCTCCCTTTCGTATATTTTCTGAGACAACGCACTATAACAACTAGCTATGTCTGCTATCCAATCCCCAGCAAAGATTTTGTTCACCGGTAAGCCTCAACTGGCGAACCACATATAATCCACACACTCATGATTGAATTCGCGTTCAAGGTGCCAACGGATACTTCGCTACCTATGCTATCAAGGATTTGCTTGAGCGTGGCTACACCGGTTAGTTAAATATCTGCGTTTCGGCTCACTTGCCCAATCTGACGATCTTGCTAGTCGTCGGCACCGTGAGGTCGGCTTCCAAAGGGGAAGAACTTGTCAAAATCCACAATCAATTTGGAGATCGCTTCAGCTACGCTATCGTTCCTGATATTGTCAAGGTGAGGCCAACTATCCCGTCTAGAATTCATGGAACCCTCTAACTGGGTTTCCCAGCCTGGTGCCTTTGACGAAGTCATCAAGCAAGGCAAATTTGATGGGGTTGCTCATGCCGCATCGCCCGTCGTGATCGCTGGCAGTACTCCAGATGGTAAGGGTTTGTGCCCGATGTTTTCAACCGACCTCAATGGCTAACTTATACTCTCAGATTATATCCGCCCCGCAGTCGATGGAACAGTCGGCATCTTGGAAAGCATCAAACAGCATGGGTTAGTGTACCAGGCCCTCCACCGTCCAATAATTCCCTTACCCGTGTATCATTTCAGCCCGACCATCAAGCGTGTGGTAGTGACATCGTCGGCTCTGGCTGCTGCGCAATACAAGCCGGTCGTGCACACCGAGGTTCGTTTCTACTGTCGATGGAAATAAGAAAATTCTAATATTTAGCGTTTGTCAGGCTCATTGGAACGAGGCCGCCATCAAAAGCGTCGAAGAGAAAGGGGCCAAGGCCTCAGGAGGAGAAATGTATTCTGCGAGCAAGACATATGCCGAAAAAGCCGCCTGGAAATTTGTGGACGAGAACAAGGGGAAAATCGGGTTCGACTTGGTCACTGTTCTGCCATCCTATGTGAGTATAATGTGTATGTTGTCCCTTGGGTATGGCTAAACCTCGCCCTTTTAGATCCTCGGAGTAGGTGTCTGCTCGGTCTCAACGAAATCGATGCAATAGAACTAACACATTACACACTAGGCACCTATTCATCCCATCACGTCCCGCGACCAACTCACTTCCACCAACATGGTACTCAGTACCGTTCGCAAGGCCCGCCCTGACTCCGAGTTGGGCAATACGGCCTACCACATGATTCATGCCCAAGATATGGCGGTTCTGCACTCAGTGTCGTTCAGCACCGCCGAGGCTAGTGGCCACCGCGTACTTGGTATTGGAGCGGAACCAACTTGGCAAGACATCTGTAAGCAGAGTCTTAAAAACGTTGTGGATATATGCTGATCACATGGGTCTAGACAACGCCTTGAACGCGGACCCTGCCTTCCCTAACGTCCCGAAAGGCAGTTCAGACGCCGGTACCCACCCTGACTCGGGATCAAAGGACTGGGATGTTTCGTTCGCCAAAAAGCTTCTAGGACGCGATTTCATCGGAGCGAAACAAGCTTTCCGTGAGACGGAGGAGTATTACCAGAAGAAAGGATGGGCCTTTGAATAGTTACGCGATTGTGTCGCTGTAGAGCACCGGATTGCAATGCATGAGTACTTGAATTAGACCGGGAAGCTGGTGGGCATCAACCGAGACTTGTGATTAATCAGCTAGTTTACCGTACTTGCGGTGTTTCAATCTTGCACACAAGATACATGCGCGATAATCCCTCACGACAAGGCCCAGGGCAGGGTCACCGCACAACGCGGACATTGAAGATATTCAAGAATTCAATTGTGAGCGAGTTGAGTGCCAGACTCCCGTACACAGACTAGTATTACACCCATGCCGTAACAGGGACAAACACGTACCAGCATGCCCTAAGCGCCAATAGCCGCCTCATCTCAGTGCTCCCAACGTCTTGGACTAACTTGGCGAACGGGAGGCTGACTCCTCCCATCGTCGGGCTGATCGTCCACAAAAGCTTTGTCTGCCGGACGAACAGGAACAGGTTTGATGACCTCGTTGCCTTTGATGACCTGTTTCATTCGGGAAACAACCACGTCCATGTCTGGCCGCTTATCCTCGTCCTGGGCCCAACAGTCGACGAGAATTCCCCAGAACCCATCCGGATCCAATATCTCTAGGATTCTTGGGTAGTCGCCCCGCTCTGGGCGCAAGCCGTCCAAAACGGACTTCCCCGCTTGGAAATCGTTGAAAGAGGGGAACGGCTTCTTGCCGCCGACGAGCTGTTATGATTGGTTAGCACACTTAGAGAGCCCATGCTGGGCGGGGCGTACATGAAGCGCGACCATTGCCCTGGTTGGAGATGTTAGCCCGGCGGGGAACTTGGACAGACGTGTACGTACCATGACCATACATCCGCGCTGGTTTTGCGCGGGGGCGGTTTGTCTGCAAAAAGTTCGGGAGGCTACAACATGGGCGATTCAGTTCATTCGTCCATAGTCCGGTTATGCCACACACCAAAAAGCGATAGGAATCGTTGTTGAACCCCGTATGGGAAATGACGCCGTCTGCTTCCTAAAAAGGTCATCAGATCAAAAGAGTTATACCTAAATAGGAATAATTACGTCGGTGAGTCGAAATCCAGCCAATACACCCCGGCCACTGTCGTCAATCAGGATGTTGTCCGTGCGGATGCCAGAATGGACAATCGCGGGGCGTCTTTCGTGCAAATATCGCAAGCCAAAAGCTGCATCCAGAGCCTATTGCGGATGATAGTGTGAGCACTGATATAACGCGCACGAGGAGCGAACTCACTATTTGGAGTGACTCGGCCGCAGTAACAGAACAAATCTCGTGGTACGTCACCTGTGGGCCTACTGTGTCAGATCATGTTCGCGAGTTGAACCCCAGGAAGCGTACTGCGTCACCATTCCGCAGATAAGGGGAAACCGAGTAACTTGATGAGGTTAATTAGTATGAAAATGTAGAGAACATACAGTAATTACCCACATCTGTGATTGACCATCCCGCTCCGACATTCCGATGCCATGGAAAGGCAACGTAAAGTCGCTACGGAGCGAAGCCCAAACTTCAACATACTTTTGGAATCTCTGCAGACGACCGTGAGCGATGAGAACCAAAGTGGAGGGGAAACGTTGCGTACGGCGAGTTGCGTGTTGCGATCCCTGCCGTTGATCTTGTTTCTCATAACCTTGACGACGACGGTTTCTTCGGTAACATAACTGGCGAGGAACAGGTCGTAACGAGAAGTGGTTTGAAGCGGCTGCCATTGTCCGACAAACCCACGACCGAGCAGGATTTTGGGATCTGGTTTTTTCCTGGTCACGTTCATGATTAAATTAGTCAACTTCTGGGCGTTCTGAAAATCGTTGTCCTGGAGCTCGGGGGACCTGGACAAAACCTAGAGATCAACGGTAAAAAAAATTGTTCCCGGCAAAGAACGAGACGTACATGAGTTTGTGCGTCAAAAACTTGGCCGATGTAGCTATCTAGCTGGCCGGCGTCACGGTTCCGGTAGGCTCGGGCAAATACACCAGGAACCGGCGAGGCTTGATCCATCCTCTCGACGAATTGGTCCACAAAGGCACCATCTTTCTCGCGGGCTTGAGTGACAAGCGCGATGGTCGAGAGGGGACTGCTCCCCAAGTGACGCTAACCTGGGGCCTCAGCCTTCATCGGGCATTGCACCGCGCACACGTACCGAAAGCCCTTGAAGGACCGCATCTAGTTCATTTGCCATGCTGGCAATAAATTGCTCGAACCTGGGGCTCTGGTTAAATAGTGTGGCTGTCCAGTTCTCATCGCGACAATCATAAACATATTGGTTCGTTTGCTGGAGTAGGCTACGGAAAGGAAGTGGCTTAGATCAGCGGTGTTGCAAGAACAAACGGCCCACGTACTCGGTTAAACGTCGTATTTCCTGATGCCCTAATCCCAGGCCGTAGCAAGCCTCGGCATCCCTGATTGCATTCATGAACTGGTCTCTGAGGGCGTAGCATTGGTTGCTACAGGCAACGAGTAAGCAACTAGCTGTCGGAGTATGGGGGAGACAAACCGGTTGACCGACGTCCGGCGATCGATCAAGCTACTGAGCGACTGATGCGCCTCCCACAAATGTGGCAGCTGTCTTTGTGCCCTGTAATTCGGGGGGCTGGTTGCGGAGCTGCCAGTGCTACGTCTTGCGGCCATACTCGAGGGGGAGGAGTCTTGCGGCCAGCGATCTGACGCTCGTACAGATATACTGATGGCCCGGACTGACCATGGCCAGGTGACTGCAGTCAGGAACGGTGGATTTCCTGGGGTAAATCCGCCAAGATACCAGAGCCGCCGAAACTGTTTAGCACGAAGCATCTCGGGTCAGTTTGTCTCGCCGAGCAAGATTTGCGACTGTCGTCATTCCGCAACGCCCGGCGACAGGACATTGCGGCGTGACGAGGGTCGAGAACCAGACCCTGACCGCCAACCGTTCGGAGGGTTGGGCAGTTTTGCCGTAAAACAAAGTTGTAATATCTATTTTTTCAAGTGAAGAAACTTTTAGGGTACATACCGCCCTGAGATATCCATATTTCGCGATTGAGCCGAACGCTCAACGACCAGGCGCTTGTTATCCGATGTGAGCACAGCCACGGCTTTACCCTCATCCTCGTTTCAGAGCGGAATCTCGCGAAAGATAAATGAATAAAATAAGAAAAATCATTCAGATACCCGGGTGCTTTGACTAGCTCTACCAGTTGGAAACCTCGCAATTGTCTTATTGAGAAATGAGATAACATGGGTGAGCAGGGCCGAGACCCAGAGACACGCCAGGCAGGCTCTGCGATGATACAGTTATCAACAAGCATGTTATCTCCTGATGGTACTTGAACTCTCCTTTCATATGCAAACCTCACTCCCGATGTTCTTTCGATGGTCATCAAGGACCCTTACCGCTGGCGGTTGACACGAATCATCGCCGTGACGATTGCAGCTCGAATTCGCTAGGCCCTTGCAGACGCCACCACCGCAAACGAAGTACCAAACATCGTTGCACGCAGATTTCCACCCTTTATCCCCTTTGCGAAGGTCCGAATAGTATGAACCTCGTCCACCCCTATAGCGGTCTTGCGTAGCTTGGTGGTCCCAAAGCGACTCAAGTGTGGTGACAAATGATAAAATTATTTTATACTCGCCGCGGAGGAGTATCTGAACGCAAAAACGAGTCGCTAGGATGTATGCGCTAGGCCAATCTGTAACGATTGGTAATGAAGGTGTAGAACCAATATGTACCTGATCGTTTGCTCGTGTATGCGTATCCAGAGCCACTTATAAGGTCGGATGGTCTCCCAAAAGCAATGCCCGCCAGATGAGTGTATGCGCCCCTGACGTCTGGTCATTCCTCGGCCATTTTAGAGCCCTTGGGTTCTCTCCACACTCTACGTAGTTCCCCTGGGGGTCTCCCTCGTCGTGGCCTGGTGTCGGCGCCGAAGCGGCTCTATCCTGTATATACCTAAAAGGGCGGCCTTATCGCGTGTTGTCGATCTTAATGGTTGGTACTCTCATCTTTAGCCTCTTTCGTCCTCTACCGCTCTAATCACCCCCTCCCTGCCATCCCGCCTCATTAGCATCCCAGTTGTCTCTATGCAGCCCATCAAGTGGTTTGTCGCCGGACCCGGGGCTATTAAGGCCGTGAATGATCCCGGCACCGCCCCAAGTGCTTCGTCCCTCGCTCTCCTTTGCCCGTTGTAAGCTGAGCATCCCACAATGCAGTGAAAAACCGTCTAGGCCTAGGATATATTCAAGTAGAATCACGAGCTGGATGGTTGGGAACCGGTGGGTCGAATTGTGAGTTTCGTTTGTGCGAGCCCACGACTGCTAAGAGATCACCCGCGCTGAGTAGAACAATCCACAACACACGTAGATGCATGGTAACATGAGAGCCAGAGGAGATAGGCGAGACCGCCCGGCCTTATAAGAGGCTCCGGATACGCATACACGAGCAAACGATCGGATCAAGTAAGTGTGGGTTCTCCAGATTTCTTACCAGTCGTTACAGATTGGGCTAGCGCATACTTACATTTGAGCGACTCATTTTTGCGCTCAGGTATTCCCCCATGGCGAGTATAAAATGATGTTCTTGTCTCCGTAGGTCGCTTTGGGCACTATCAAGCTATGCAAAACCACTCCAAGCTGGGGCTTCTTGTTCTCGTTCGGAGCGGGATCTCGTGAAAATAAATGAATAAAATAAGAAAAATAGTACAGATGACTTGAGACTTTTGAGGCGCATTGCCTAGCTTCCCTAGTTGAAAACGCGGGTGAGCGGGGGCCGAGACCCAGAAAAACGCGGAGTAGACCCCGGCATGACACAGTATCAATAAGCACGTTATCTCCTGATAGGACTTGAATTATCTTTCCACTTTTCAAATCTCGCCCTCAATGTTCTCTTGATGGCCTCCAAGTATCTTCACCACGAGCGATTGACACGAGTCGATTGTCGTAATGTTTGCAGCTCGAATTCGTTCGGCCTCGGAGACGTCACAACTGAAACGAAGCGCCAAACATTGTCGCACGCAGCTTTCCAATCTTCCATACCATTTGGAAAAGTGCGGGCCCCGAAGTTTGACAGTGTGAACCTCGTCCACCCCCACGTAGCGCACTGTTATTTCGATATGGCGGTCGTGCTCACAGGGAAATAAGGGTCTCGTCGTTGAACAACTCAGTCGCGAAATATAGATATTTCATGGTGATATGGGGACAAAAGATAACCAAAAATGTGCTCTAAAGTTTCAACACTCCAGCTCAGATCGAGGATGGGCGAAGCGCACTAGTCGAAGTGGGTGGTGTTGGCGAGGAACGAGCGGGGGGGTGAGGGGAACACAGTGCTGGGCGAGCAGACAACCAGGGCGAGCTTCTGGACACCGGTTAGGCGATGTGTCCGATCACAAGGAGGAACCCCATGTAACCTGTTCAACGTAAGTTACAGTAAACCGGTATATATGACTAAGACAGTCGAGCAGGGCGGCTGTTGCTAAAAAAAGTTACACGTTACAATATGATGTGGGGAGCACGACACCCATCGCACAACATACCAACGAGTCTAATTTAATGACGTTGCACACGAGCGATAACACAGAACACACGATTTATGGGATTGGAAGGTAAAGTTTAGGTGTATTGGACAAAGTGACGAATCCGACGCTGACCTGACATTCACTCCCCCTCTCACCGATTTCCCCCATTCCATTCCGTCCCTCCGTCCAACGTATCCATCACGTGCGCGCGCGACACAGCACTTTAAACCAAGAAATGCCTACTACAGGCAGCTTCAATAATCCAATGGCAGGGGTAGCATCTGCCGCTGTCGTCGCCCATGTCGAACAAGACACCCAAGGGACGACCTTCCAACCAGAACCAGCCGTGCTCCATGGGCAAGGCGAAGTCATTCCAGCTCCGGAATCACCGCACACCCCTCCGCCCGTGTTCGAGCATGTCGCATCAGTACAGTTGGTAGTACCAGCGCCGGCGCTCGTGTCCGCCCTTGCGCTATCGGTAGCACCTGCCCTTAACGTCGACCTGAACGTCGACCTGAACCTGAATCCCGCCCAACCAACACTCATGGGTTCATTTCACGGCATCGGAGGGATCCAGTTTGCGGGCGAGGTACCCGTCGCAGACGACAACCCGGTGCAACAACCCCTCCTGCGCTCGCTGTGGGGCTTTGAAGATATCCAATTTGGCAACGAAGGCGAGGACGAGGATTATTGAACGTCTAGGTAAAGTTCAATGTTTTAATGAGTTGTCCCAACCAGACATGCGAGGCCGGGGTCGCCATAATTAGCGTGTGTGTGGCCATTTCCAGATAATTTTCTATGTAATCTTCCACTTTTGTATAAATCCCGGGCATTATCGTTTGACTATATCTCCACGGGCCGGGACTGTTCTGGAAGGTTCTGGAAATAGAGCCTCGAGGGGTTTGAACAGGTTTTAAATGAACCGTTGAACACTCACTTGGCGCTCCACCGAATTGATTGGTCATCAGATGACTACTCGGAGCCTCCGTTCAAATTCCCATATTTGTGCAAGGCGCTGGATTGATGCCTTGAGAGGCGTGTCGTGAATATCAGAATGATAGAAATCAGCATAACGAACGGTAGCGTTTGGTAGTGACCTTGAGCAGACTGGGGTGACCCCGCCCAA
The DNA here is from genome assembly GCA_019616945.1 of Ceratobasidium sp. 414. Lineage (NCBI taxonomy): Eukaryota > Fungi > Basidiomycota > Agaricomycetes > Cantharellales > Ceratobasidiaceae > Ceratobasidium > Ceratobasidium sp. 414. The sequence continues at coordinate 16,352 of WSTK01000295.1, forward strand.
GCAAAGTGTCGCGGGAGCAAAGTAAGGCGAGCTTCCAACGAGGGGGGCGGTAGTCCAGTGGTGATCCAAGTAGCGGGCTCCAATGTGGCTAGGGTCGGGACAATCGGTATACGTTAGCATTGCTAAACCAGGATCGCAAAAAAAAGTGGCGATTCCAAGCGAATGTACCGCTTGTGACAGACACGACAGCGGCGATGACGGAGGATACGGACTACCACCTAACCCCGCGAAACAGCACCGACATACTAGGAACAAACGATATAAGCAGTCTCTTGGACGAGGATGTGTGGTGGCAGAAAGTAAGAGTCACCCCGGGAAACCACGTGCATGATGAGGGGGTTCGAGACGACCCCAAACTTGGGCTCATCACCACCATCACCTTGAAGCTTGCTAAGGGGTAGTCCGCATGTCTCGGATGTTCCCCCCTCGTGCCATCTCTGCTTGCACCCAGAAGCGACCACGAGCCAGGGAGGGTTGTTGTTGAATAACCGCACCTTCCTAGCCCGGACATTGGCCGCCCCCCATGCTACCCTCTGAGAGCAGCCACTCCGGAATCGATCAATTATGGGTTGACAGTGCACGATTTGCGTTAGTGAAGAGCAAATTTCATGCTGGGGTCAACCGGACTCGGCCAGGAGCGCCCGAAGTTCCGCCAAGCCCAGCATCTTGAACGTCCGTAGTTGCTCTCGTTTCATACTTAAAATTTACCTTACATTGACTGTGCCCTGGACTCTCCTATATGCTCTCGCATGCCATGCGTCTATGGCATCGGCAACGCGCTGGTGACTAGATTGTTCCATGCTCGTAAGCGAAGCGGCATGGGATGAGGTCTGCGTGGTTAGTACGTACAACCCTCAGTCCCCCAAGTGCATTGATCGCATGCTGGCGCCACCAACTGCCATCAAGGAGCAGATAGACGAACTAAACGAGTAGACAGTGTTTATGACGTGCCAAATAAAATGATTGGCTGGACGCTCCTGGCGCGATGGAAAAGAGAGTTCAAGGAAACGGTGAGAAGAACAGTTGGGGTATTAGACCCGACATTCCTATCGCTAGAGTTTGAGAGGACCCAGAGACGATCTTAAATCTAGACCCGTAACATAGTTGTTTTTGATACATGGTCAGTACTGGGGTGGAGGCTCGGGGTTCTGAGGGCGAACATTGTTCACACGCGGCCAGTCCGCCACGGCGCCTGGTGCTCGAGTAAAAATCCTTCCCTGTGCGACGCTTTTTGTCCCCTGGATTCTTGCCACTCTGATCTCGCAAAAGGTGCGAATCACTATTTCGGACGGTTCTCTGAAATCTTTCCTACTAAGCTAGCCAGTGCAATAACCTCACGTTGTACTGTTGACTACCCCAAGTTCCCGGAAGGGGCGCTACTACGTAGAGCCAAATGGACAGATCAATTCATTACATGCGACCGACTGGCCCATGACAGCCCGCCCACTTCTGGTCCAGAATTATGAAAATAATGGTACAATTAGCGGGTTGACACTCCACGCTGTGCGCTGCACTAGCTTGCCCAAGCAAACCGAACCACGCAGGTGTGGTTAAGAACATCTGGGAACAGTATCCTACCGCACGCTGTGCGGAGGCAAATGTAAGCATAAACGAGAGAACCATATGATGAAATCAAGGGCATGGGGACGAGTGATCGAATTGTGGCGCTGGCATATGCGATGAAATGAACTAGCGCTGGACTTCGAGTCGCAGCAGAGGGTTATCGGCGCCTCGGTTGGGGGCCTTGGACTACTGGAGGCGCGATCCGGCCGTACTCCAGAGTACCATCCACAGATGGTAGGTCTCCACGAATATGCACGGATTTAGGCGGTTCATCAAACCTGCTCAGCCTCCTCAGCCGAATTACAACCTCGTCCATATCCGGCCGCTGTGTTTCGTCTTGAGCCCAGCAATGTTCCAGGAGTTGCCAGAACGCCTCTGGGTCTGATATTTCCTCGATTCTGCGGTAATTCTTGCGTTTCGGGAGCTGGCCAGTAGAAGCCAGTGTTGCCGCTTGAAAATCGTTCGTGTCGCCAAAAGGTTTATTGTCGCCGACGAGCTGGTGTCATATGTAAGTAGGGTTGGCAAAGCAGTTCCTAGGGATGCATACGTGAAGTGCTACCATAGCCCTAAAAGCACAAGTAAGCCAAGTCCAAGCCTGCAGAAAACGTGCACTGACCAGGACCAAACATCCGCGCTAGTCTTTCGAGCGTGAGACCCGCTGAGATACTCCGGGGCCTAATGACGAGTTCGCTCAGTCCCCGCGTGCAAATTTTGTCAATCCATATAACTAACTATGAAACGATATAACTCATTAGAAACTCCGGTGTGATATGCAGATGGGATGTCGCTTGCTTCCTAAGCAATGATAAGGCGCAATCAGTACACAACCTGTCCAATGTGTGCAAAGAGGCCTACCTCGAGCAAACCAAAGCCGGCTAGAATCCCCCGACCCTGGTCGTCAATAAGGATATTCTCCGTGCAAATACTAAAATGAACGACGGGGGGTCGTTTTTCGTGCAGGTACCGCACAGCGTACGCTGCGTCTAAAGCCTATTTCGAGGTTGGAACAAGGGCTCAATAATGTAACAAACTGATGAAATAGCTCACAATTTGAAGCGACTCGGCGGGGGAGACAAAATAATTCTGATGATATGCCACCTATAGATCCATAGGGTCAGCAAGCGGCCACGAGTGACACTCTAAGTGGGCTTACTGCGTCGCCATTCTTCATATAAGGAGCGACCGAGTAGCTTATCGAGATGGGTCAGCGGGATGACGCAGATTTTACCAATCACTCACATTTGAGTTAAGCCGTTCTGCTCCGACTTGCCTATGCCATAAAATGGGAGAGTATGCTCGGAACGGAGCTTATGCCACATTTCGACGTGCTCCTGGAATTTCTGTAGATGCTTGTGAGTTCTCGTCGTCACCAGTAGTCAGAATATAAACTTACACGAATCTGTGCGGGGCTATCCTTTCCAGCGACCTTGTCGCGCAGTGCCTTGATGACCACGGTTTCCCCAGTCACAAATTTCGACCGGAATAGGTCGTATTTTGTGGTGGAACGAAAATGTTCCCACGGCCCTACGAACCGCTTGCCGAGCAACACGCTCGGCCCCGGTCGTTTCCCTGTTAGATTCATAATCCAATTCGTCAAGTCCCTAGCATTGCGGGCATCTTCGTCTTGGAGGTCCGTGGGTGCAGACAAAATCTAAACAAGAGTTTGAACCGCTGCGTAGTTGTGGAAAGCAAAATAATCACCTTGCTCTGTTGGTCAAGTACTTGGGCTGCGAGCGTATTTAATTCATTGACGTTTTTGTTGTGATAAGCTTGGGCGAAGCCACCGGGAGCGGGTGTAACTCTGTCCACACCAGCAACGAATCGATCCATCCAGGCGCGATCTTCAGCCCGAGCTTGCTCGACCAGCGTCACGGTGGATTGAAAGGTGCCATGCGTAATCGGCTAATGAGGGAAGATTAACCTGTTGCCGGCTAGGGATTGTTTGGCTGCGTACCGTAAAACCTTGCAAAACTTCATCTAGCTCTTTTGCCTTGCCAGAAACGAACTGATCTGACCCATATACCGCCGCTGTCCAATCTTCGTCTCGACCCGCATAGAGGTATTGATATATGGAGTAAAGTATTCTACCAGGAGAAGTGAAACGCAAATCAGTCCGAGCAAACGGTTAAGCGAAAGGCATCGTGGCCCATACTGATATAGGCGATCAATCTCCTGACGCCCTGTTCCCTGGCTATGGCAGGTTTCGGCGCTTATTATTGCAACTTTGGATTGATCTCGAAGAATTTTCCACTGCGAACTGCAAGAGGAAACCGGTTAAAGAAGCCAACATAACAGCATCATGCAAGCACGATACAGACTTATTGACGGGACGCCGCTTGTCGATCAAGCTAGCCGAAGCCCGATGCACTGCCCACCATTCGGGGAGCAGGGGTTGTGCACCATATGATGTGGAACTACTTCCGAGTTGGGCAGCCATTGGTAAGGAGCGATCCTGTTCGATGAGGGGGTCGAAAGGATGACCCAACCACTCACCGACTTGCCCACATTTAAGGAGATGACATGGAGCAGGTGACCTCGCCCAATAAAGCCATACCGGATATGTACCGAACGGGCTATCTAGTGTGACGTTGTAAAAGTGGCACTTCATCGAAAACCCGCCAGCAGCTTGCCACGGGTCAGGAGCACAAGAGATCCATCTAAGTCGATCAGTCGAAAGACTCGAGATTGATTCGGAATCGGGTCATTAGTCGCCGCGAAAATGGGCCGGGTGCACGATCTTCATGTACAATGCACGCGCCGAAGAGGGTGAAAAGTCTAGCGTGGCTGAGAATCGCAAGATTGCGGCGAGGTCGAGACCCACTTTGTGGGTTGACCATGGTGACCGGGGGATACTTTGGGCAGTTAGCGCCCAAAACCAGTCACGTGCAACCGAGGCTAGCCAGCTCCAGCATCGGGCGCAAAGCCGACGTTGCCTGGAACCAAGCCCTCGGATCGGAACTTAGTCGCCATCTTCCATCGGGCTTGCCAAAGAGGGGGGCCAACCCATGCAGCGGGCCATTGCTCCTCGTCCAAGCCTCCCGTCTTGTTTTTGTACTAGTAGAACTTTTAGAATTGATTTTTAGCTCCACTATGGGCCCTTTAACTTACCAAAATATCAAGATATGATAAAGCCGAGCCACTGGGCTCAGGATCGACGCTCTTCTCGTTGACTTTGCAGTCTCTGCCCGACATTGGTTGAAAAAGGAGGCTTCTAAGGCTCCCAAAGACAATTCTAGTACTGCTACAAACTCTGGCGCTGAACAACCAGCTGAATCGACGCTTCTAGATGGCTTGAAACTTTCTTGTCTTAACCTACCCTCCAAGTCACTGGGCGACAAGGAGCTGCACAATGATTGCCAGGCAATCATAAAAGAGCTCAAGAAGCATAAAAAGTGGCTCAGATGGCTTTATGGACGGTCAACTACAGCAACAAGGCCTCCCGAGATGACACCGACATGCGGTTTGCCCGGACAAGTTTTGCGAGTGACTATCTAATCCCGACGCTGCACCTGTGCTGAAGCTAATGGCGCAAAGGCCAAGGGTTCAAAAGAGTCGATCGAGGGGTACGATCCGGCACTTACTGGATTGCGGCTTCGCGGAGAAATGAGAGGCTTTGGATTAAGTACGAGAACATCAGGCCCAAGCCCCTGTCCAACAAAGATGTACTCGAAGCGCTAGATTTCAAAGCTGTAGAGACTCCTGCGCATACTGTACTGTTCGCTCTTATCTGTATGCTCTCGATTTGTGCCTGCCGCGAGGAGTGATGGCAATAATGCAAATGTTGTAAGTATTTTGCTTTGATCTAGTTTCCTGCTAAAGATCTACTTCGAGTTTCCGGCCACGTTTATCTGTTGTAGGCGTATCAACTCTCTAATCGAAATAATGCACTCCAACTTCTGTCCGCGCGCTGTCCGCCCACGTTGTGTGTATGTTGTCGCCGAGTCTGGCGGCCCGTGCCGAATGACCAGCCCCAAGAGAAATAAGCGCCCTAGAAGCAACGAGCACATCCGTAAGGACCAACATCGGTGGGACAGGGTTGCGCGACAAAATAACCGCAGTAATTTTTCCAAAATGGTTGGGCCCTCCCTTCATCACATGAGTGAGGTGCCTGACATTTTTCCCATGGTTTCTGAGGGCTGTAAAGACCGACGGCCGGACCGTTCCAGCGTGCGACGCTGAAGTAATTTATTCCTTGGCCCGTTGTGTTGTTGTGGCGGTCACAGCTGAAAAAGGTACGTCGAATGACATCTCGTAGATTACCACAGTTTCCATAGGCAGCCCTAAACTCCCAATACATGAATAACATGAGCCTTATCCACGATAACGAAGTGCCGCCCCTTGCTGAGTTATTTGGACGTGACGATTTTTCGAGGTTTCTTTTATGCGGAAAGAGTTCCCAGGCGACCATATAAGAGCTGGTATTGGCTTGCAAGGATCTCATGTGGCCGAATCAGCATACACCCGACATACCCACCCCTTTGCCTTTTTCAGATTTGTGCCCGAGTAGATGTAAATAGTAGGTACCCCCCCATTCACCATAGAACACCCTTGCCTTCTACTTTTGCGTAACATTAAGTGGCGCTAAAATCCAGGTTGTCGATGAGTACAGGAGTACAGCAGCGATCATAGCAATGGTGAGTGGTTTGCTGGCGCAGCTGGGCGCAATTGTAAATGCATCACCCCCAGCGAGTCTGTTGAGCACGCCGTGCAGCTCCCAGGGGTGGGTAGTATGTTTAGTCCGACATAGTGTCTCCTCGATGATTCTGGCGCGCATTTCGTCGATATCGAGTGTGCCTGCCAGCTCAGGAGACGGGGATGTAGATCATGGTCATGGCTCGTTTTTTCGTGGAAACAAGTTCAACGCCAATAGCGATAACATTGCAAGCCAGAATATGCGAGTCTAAGAGCAAATTATACGAGCGGTGAAGTCAAATGCTAGTTGCGTGAGGGAAGCCCGCCACGGCGCTCATGGTTTGATGAGTTTGTCCCTTGTGCACCGACCCCAAAACCATCAGTTCTCGTCCGGAAAACGGAGAACCCGTAATTTGGACATTTTTACAAAAATTAATTACTCTGCTGAGATATCTACAAATATTCACGGCACTATCACTTCGTGGATTGACCCCTTCCTCTTGAGGCTACATGGGCCAAGCCCTCCCTTTGAGGAGCATGACGGTTAGGGCCTAGCTCCGGGAGATTTCGTGCGTGGCATTCAAGAATGCCAGAGGCTCGGTCGATTGGATTGATCTACGGATCAAAAAAAAATGAAAAATCTATGAAAAAGCAAGCACCTTTGCCCCTATTCTTCGCCTCACCTACGAGAAGACCAAATCGATTCGGCGTTCTGATATATCAGGAATGGCGTAGGAACTCAGTCACTCAATGGAGGTTAGCTCGCAGCTACATGCGTGTATGCGAGGGTGAAATCCAGTGCGATTACCCCGACCCCAGATACTCCCGGCGAGTCCCGGACATTAAATCTCAGGGCCGGTTTCCTTTCCCGAGGTGCACATCCTGCAACAAGTCACTGCGCGCAATAGATTTCATTTAAGCCCGCTCATTCGGCTCCATTTCGGGTTCTCCGTTTGCTCTCCACTCCCAGGAACATATCCGGATTCCAGTTTTGCGACAATTGAAGCTCGAGAACTTGGCTGCTCCTCCTGGCAGCCCCCTTCCCATCCTAAACCCTTGGGGTTTTTAGCAGTTTATATGATGGACCCAGTACTTCCATTAACCAGTAAGTCACCAGCGCTTTCATTAGAAGTCTTGTAAACAGGTATGGGGTGAGAACAGATGTTTCAGCGCTCTTCACGCTAAACACCGATGTGTATATATGGCACCCAAGATAGAAACGAGTCCTCTCCAACTTTGTCACGCAAAGCCGCCACAGCCAAATGAAGCGCCTGCGCGGCTCTCCGGTGATCTGGCTTGCCGCCTGACATCAGATGCGCATATACCTCCTCCGCTATGAGAGGCGCGTCAGCATCACGGATCGACCATGTGGTCGCTATGACAGTACGGTATCCCGCCATGAGCATGCCCGCCGCCAAGTGAACCGCCTCGTCTGGTAGATCCTCGTCCCCCGAGGCTGTCTGGCAAGCAGATAGAAACGCAAACTCCGCATTTTTGAGAGATTTGCTCATGATTGTCGACAGCGCAAGTGGACCGTCATGCAGGTAAAACGAGCTAGTGCCTGGTTCAGTGGAGTTTTGGGCACCGTGACAAGCGAGATGCACCCAGCTGTGGTTCTCCATCGCGGAGACCACCGAGCTCACTGTCGCTTGATCACCCTCGAGACGGACTACGGGCATCTCTCCAAATTGTTGTGTTATCCGTTCAAGCTCCTCCACTGCACCCGGGAGAGGTGTTTGACCGGGCGTTGCAGACTGACCGACGGCCAAGATACCGTTGAACTTGTTGGATACTTCGTGCGAAGGGAGAAGAGCACTGAGGGTGGGAGTATACGAGGACACTACGTAGTTGAAAATCTTCTCCTCGGAGGTTTTATCAGAGTAGAGACCCGCTGCGTGAAGTGGTAGGAACGAAAGCGGCCCTGTAGTGCACCATGTGACATGAGGGAGGTCGCTCGGCCTTGATTTCCTCTGCGTGCCGTGGGTTCAGCGTAAACTATGGGAAGAACGGCGTATATAGACGCACCGTATATCCCAGTGTATCAAGTACAGGCTTAGCCACATCCGTCCAAAGGAGGGCCAAGACAGATCCGAAAGGGTTGTCTGACCGAGTCGAATGCTTGACAAATTTTCGCTCCTCTGAATCCCTCATACCGCTGTCGTGCAGCAAATGTTTCAACCGGTTGTATGCGCCCGTAGCCTTCTCGTGGGAGAACTTCAGAGGAATATATGTTACCTCCGGAGAGTCAGGCTGAAGAACCAAAGCTCCGCAGGTACTTTCACCAACGTAGATAGTAATGACAGCCCCAGAGTGGGTAGCCGCAGCTAGCTCGCCTATTTTCTTGGGACGCAGGAAGTTCTCAAATGAAGGAATATCCCGGATACGAGAGACAAGTTCGTCCCATTCCTGGGCTAGCCTGTGATGCCTTTGGATGGCTCGCTCGGCAGGAACAATACCAACAATCTCACGGCCGGTATATATCGCAAGCATATGTGATGTCCCGGCCCCTTCGAGATTGCGAGAAACAAATTCGAGTCGAGACGCGAGTTCAGGGTCCACTGCTCGTAGCTCGTCCGTAGGAGTACGGAGTTGTAAGATTTGTTTCCAGATTATTGAGCGTCCTTCTTCAAGCCATTCAAGTGCAGTCCCATAGTTTTGGTGTGTGATAGCCGAAGATATGGCTTTAGAAACGATATGCCCGATGTTGGCAACATCTCGGTACCTTCGCGTGACAGTGTGCCCGACCCATACCATGTTCGGAAGTAACTCCATTACTAGCTTCCAGCCTCGGAAAGATGTGTCTGGGTTGAATTGCGCGAGTCGCAATGCCCACTTGTGCGCAATCCTGAATCGGCTGACGGACGGGCTCAATGATGACATAGCGGCAGCTTCCAAAAGGTGCAGCACCGCATCAATTGATACGATGTCTTGAGTAAGCTTAAATTGAGCTGTAATGGTATCCGCGAGGGCTTCCAGACGGTGGGCTCTGTCAGGGTAATTCTCGGGACAAATAGCTAATCCCTGCTCCTGGTGCCAAGCCGCTCGATTCAGGTCCTCTATATCGCTTTCTGAAATCTGGAACCGTTCGTAGTACGAGTTGCCGAGATCGCCCAGGTGTTGGTGCTTTTTTGGGTGACCATCAGGGACAAGTGAAACTACTCGATGGTGGAGCGAGATAGCTTGGTCGAGATCAGATTTATCGTGTGACACACCAAATCGCTCGCGAAATGCGATCGCAAGGTTATTCAACTGGCCGAATTTGCGGGGATGATCCTCGGGTAGGACCGAGACAGCTCGGCTGATGTATTCGATTCCTTGGTCCAGATCTGCGAGATTACCCGAAGTCTCGAAGCGACACAGATGCAGTCCGCCGAGGTTGCTGGTGATATCTGCAAATAAATGTGCGTCTCCGGCGGGACAGAGGCTGAGTGCTTCTTCTTGAAACCTGATGCCGTTCTCAAGATCTTCGACACCCCGCAGGTAGCTAAAGCGCCTGGCATAGGTGTTTCCAAGATTGTTCAACGACGAGCTCTTTTCGAGACTTCCTTCTGGAACGATCGATATGGCTTGAGCATGGCAAGAAATGGCCTCATCGATGTCCGAAATATCGCCTGAATGCTCGAACCGACGCTCATAAGCTGATCCAAGGCTGCTCAAACGCCTGGGTCTGTTCGGGTGATCGTCTGGAGTTTGTGATACCGCTTGGATCAGACAGTCGATGGCGTTGTTGATATCTGCGAGCTGACCCTGTCGCTCAAACCGAAGCACAAGTGAATCCCCCAAGTTTCTGAGCCACCCAGGCCGGGCAGGATGGCCTTCGGGTGTAAGAGAGACGGAGTGTGATTGGTGGATAATAGCCTGATCAATGTCCGGGTCTTGACCCAGCAGTTCATATCGAAGAGAATAGGCACTCCCAAGATTATTATGCAGGCCTGGCAATATTCCGTGGTCATGCGGAGCAAGTGAGATGGCTGACTCAAAACTGGATATACCGCTGTGGAGGGCGGACGGGTCATGTAGACGCTGAAACTTTTGTAGGTAAGAATTTCCAAGATTATTAACGCGATCAAGTTTGTCAGGATGTTCATCAGGTGTGAGTGACGCGGCCTGGGTCCAGGATGAAATAGATTGATCGATATCCGGTTCTTCCCCAAAGCACATGAACCGGTGGAAGTACGCGAGAGCAAGGTTGTGCAGGAGAGGGGCTCGTGTGGTGTGGCCGGCGGGAGTCAGGTCGGTGGCGTATGCGAGACCGGCGATGCTCTCGTTAAGACAGTTTAGGTTTCCCTCGTTCTGAAAACGATTCAAGAGATCGACCGAGTGGTCAATCAGGGATGCGGGGCTCCTGGTTTGAGTGTTGGGTTGGTTTGTATGCGCCGCGCCGTCCGTGGGTGGAGTCACCGGATCTCTGTCCGCATTATTATCTGCCTGTTGAACATTCGGTGGGGTGGTAGCGTCAGACATGACACGATCTGAATAAGCTAACGTAGTGTCCGGTGCGGTCGTAACCTGGCTGGCGATTCAATTCACTTTTGGCCAGAATCGGTACCGATTTTTATGGATTGACTTACCAGATGGCGGTCTTGATGGTAGTGAATGGGGGTCCAACTTGCTTTGGGCGTTGATCCGAGTGGTTGTAGTCCCAGCGGGCGTGCCCGATCAGGGGTTCGAGAGCAAACCTGCGATGACAGGCGCTTATATGTGAACCACGTGATTAGCGGCAGCAATATTTTGGAACTACCCACCACGCTCAAAGGCTGGGTGCTTCACTCGGGCTCGAGCTCAGCCCGCTCTCAGCAGTCCAGAGTTTAGCCGAGATAAACCAACTGTCACGCTTAACAACTGTATCATGATTCTTGACGCTGAACGTGGTACAAAGTCGCCCATATTTTCGGCTGCGGATTCTCAGACCCAGAGCCCAGTTTCACCAACACATCCCCCGTTCCAATACCATGCATCATATCCAACATTTATAGAGAGCAATTTACATACGAACGATCATTACGCGAATACTGCCTCTGACATCACAGTGCTTGGCCATCACTCTCCTGAACTTCTTTCTAATGGTGAACAGCCGCCGGCGTATGACAAAGTTAGTCCGTCTCGGGGGGTTGGGAGGCGATTCTGGGCTCGTTGTGCTTCTATCGTTTTGGCACTCTTTCTCGTGTGCTCTTTGTGGGGTTCGTTCCAACTCGTACGTATTCTTCGCAACTTTCGTGTTATATAGTCTTTGACCCTCTGCCATTGGTAGGGTTGGGAGGTTAGATCGGCTCCGGGGCTTCCTTCAGAGAACCATCCGCCCCCACCTCCGCCACCTCAACCAGTTCCTACACAAGCAGCGCCAACACAGTCGTCCCATCCACCGCCTAACTTGCCTGGCCGGCCCCAGCTTCCCCCACTTCCTCCGTATAATCCCTTACCTAGTACTGACCTACCATACGTAGCCCCATCGGTCGTGTTGACCTCTGCCGACCGTGGGCGTACTCGCCCCGCACTGGCACTCAGCCCTCGAGCTCGGAACAACGACCAACAGATCGCCTAGTTTACACTATCCCCTCTCTCGCGCCGATCCACATCGAGACTTCGGCAATACGTGCTCGGTCCGACACTTCTAATGGTCCTTGTACTGGACATGATGACCCTAGAAATGCTTTCTCCGGGAAACTGCAAGTGGTGGGCGGCGATATCGACCTTCCGGAGGTGGAGTTGTTCCTTCAGCATGGTTCAGCATCAGGATTAGAGGACGTTTCGGTATGCTTGATGCAACGACCATCGGTGACAGGGGAATACGCAACTGGCGGAGGGGACTATAAATGGGTGCTTGGGATCTATGTATGTTGGATTTGTATCCAATGTCAATATTACTCCGCTAACAGACTTTTCACCAGATTTGGAAAGACCCGACCTCACCCATCAGAAACCACCTACTTGCTAGTGCCTCGATCAGAGTGACATTACCTTATCATCATGTTCATGATCTTACTACTTACTTGGAACATTTCTCTCAGGTTATCGGAAGCGCAAAGAAAGTGGTATCCCGCCTGCTTTCATTTGGGGTGTTGCAACTCACCAGCCACCACGGTGGTATCGAAGTTTGGGTGAGTCTCTTACAGGAGCGTGGTTCGGGTGTGACTAATCTGAATTAATATATAAAAATGTTGATGCTGCTACGATTAAAGGGGCTTCGGAAGACACACCACTGTTAGTGGCCGATTCTCGAGTTAGGGTTATTGGAATTATGATCTGTGTATGGGTAAGCTCGCTTGGCTAGGGGTTCAAGCCTAAAACTGAGACAACGTCGCTAGAATTGTATCGTGTAATGTTACACTCGTGCAAACTGAGGGTGGCACCTTCAGTCCAAGCTAACCTCCAGTCATCGGCCGGGTGAGCTCGCCCCCACTCCAGTTCTAGTTTCCAATTAATTGTCATACCTTGTTCTAGTGTCGTAGACATGGTTGTAGACCTGGAATATCCCTGATTCTCCACTGTCCCTCCTCAATTCGACATGACAGTTTATTCTCGCTTCAGTCGGGCGACACTTTGGATGACTAATCAGCAAGGCACTAAAGTTCTCCGTGCCAACCCAGTCCCTGCAATTCTTCCCACCATTAGGGTGAACCTCACCTCGGAGTTTGCAATCGCTCAGGCTATGCTTCCCGCGACTTACCATGGCTCTATTGACCTCAGGTCGCAGTACGCTCGGGCCGGGGCCATTGACCATGCGAGCCGTCTTCCTGGCCGGGCTGTTGAATGGCCAGAGCGAGGGGAAGGCGCTGCACGAGGAAGCGTACGATGGGTTGGAGCATGGCGAGGAGACGGAGGACGCGCTCACGTTTCGACGGAGTTTGCCACGGTCAGGTTGTTATTCTTTGGGTTGGATGCTGTTCCGTTGGAAAGCTGGCCCAAGGAGAGTGATGGGATGGAGTTTGAGCGGGACAACATGATCGGTTCTTTGGTCTGGTAAGGGCTTTACCCACTTTTCATGTTGTCAGCCTAGTTGCATCGAGTGTATTTGTAGAATAATTGCTGATTCAATTATACTGAATAAGATCACAAGGAAACGGGGGGGCTAAAACATGTAGAGTCCGCTAACCCGGGTAGCAGGCATTCCCCCCCCCCCCCCCCCCACGAGCTTTCAGTTAATCGCAAGCGTCGCCACAAAATGAAGTGGCTGCAGCTTTCTAAGCAAACGGACGGTCACGTGAAACTGTGAGCCATATGGTGCGCCATCAACCATCGCATCTTATATGGAAGAGTCATGCTGCGTGGTCCGCAGTTCTCCTCTCCAACCACCCCATCGCCCCAGTAGAACATTGGGTGCACCCGGGATCTGCCCTTCTCTCTGGTTGTCTCGTTCCGAGTCGATTTGGGTCCTTGTGTGGTGTCTCATTCGAGGACGCAGGCTTCTCTTCCAAAAAGTGTTGATTACGAACGATGATTCTCGACGCTGAGCATAACCCCAAGTCTTCGGCACTCTCAGTGCCCGATTCTCAACCTCAAAGTCCAGTTTCACCAACAAACACGTCATTCTCCCAATACCCACATAATCATGTATCTTACTCAACATTTCCCACGAGCTATATACAGCCTGATGCTCGATACACGAATAATGCCTCCGACATCACCGCCTTACTTGGCCACGACTCCCCGGATTCTGGCTTCCTACCTGGTGACGAACAACCACCCGCGTATGAAGAGGTCGGTCCTTCGAAGAGAGCGAACAGGCGGGTCTGGGCTCGTGGTGCTGCTATCATCTTGATAGTCCTTCTGGTGTGCTCTGCTTGGGTTTCATATAAATTCGTGCGTACTAGATATTTTCAGGAAAATTCAAGCCCTAATATAACTAGCCCGCAGAGCAAAGACGTCAAGCCAACCCCGCCTCTGCCTCTGCCTTCGCCACCCAACCACTCGCCGCCATATGTACCGTCGTCTCGTCCGCCCCCCATATCTCCAGATCCCACTTCGTCATCTCCAGATTTACCGACCCAGGCCCCACTCCCGCCTCTACCCCCATATGATCGCCTGCCCATCCCTGACCTGTCGTATGTTCTGCCAGATGTCGGTCGCACCGATCTCTGCCGACCGTGGGCATACTCGCCGGACAGTGGAGCTCGGCCTTCGAATTCGGACAAGCGGCCGGTTGACCGTCTCGCTTACACCATCCCGTCGCTCGCACCGATATATATCGAAACGTCAGCAATCTGTCCAACTCCTGACGGGCTTAATAGACAGTGTACCGAGTATGACGACTCCAAGGATGCAGTTTCCGGAAAACTCCAGGTTGTAGGAGCCGACATTCAGCTGCCAACTGTGGAATTGTTTCTACAGCATGGGTCGGAACTGGGTTTAGAGGACGTGTCGGTATGTTTAATGCAACGGTCCCTGTCAACGGAGGAGCGAGCAGGCGGGAGTAAAGGCCACAAATGGGTGCTCAGTATCAATGTCCGTTTGTTGAGTATCAACGTTGGAAACTAGCTAACGAGTGCTTCGACAGATTTGGAAGGATCCAACGTCACCAACCCGAAACAACCTCCTCGCAAGCGCGTCAATTATCCTAACTTTACCCTACTCGCATGTTCATAATCTCGTCACCCGCATCAACTATTTTACTCAGACTGTTGGGCTCAAGGACGAAGCAAACTCTCCCCTCCTGTTTGACACACTGAGGCTACTTGGAAGTAATGGGCATATTGAAGTTTATGTAAGTATCTGTTGGGGAATTAATCGATTGAAGCTCATCTTGTGTGTAATAGAATGTTGAAGCCGCCGTCGTTGAAGGTCGGTCCGAGTATGATTCCCTCTTGGTGGAAGATTCCAGAATTAAGAAATCTCTTAGCCTAGAATCTCAATATGGGTAAGCGTGCGCTGCGCTGCGTTTCATAACAAACTAATGAATAAATACTAGGATGGTGTCGTGTAATGTTACACTCGTTCAAACGGAAAGTGGACCTCCCATCCAGGCGAACCTGCAGTCCAGGGCAGGGTAAGATCCCCGTGCTATCACGTTTGAATCGGTTCTAATCCTAATTCTTTTCCAGCGTCGCGGATGTGGTAGTCAATTTGGAATACCCTTTTCATTCAACCCAGGCACCTCGATTCGAAGTTGCTGCCTTTTCGCAATTCAGCCGTGCCATGATCTGGATGACTGACCATCAAGGCACCGAACTTCTACGTACCAACACCACCCCTCCCACCCTTCCAACCATCCTCATGAATCTCACATCGCAGTTTGCAACTGCGCAAACTATAATCCCCGCCACATACCACGGCTCCCTCGACTTCCGCTCTGAATCCGCCGCGGTTCGTATTGTTGACGAGTCAAGTCAGCTACGTGGCCGATCGGTTCAATGGCTAGACCAGACCAGAGACGCTGTGCGGGGAAATGTTCGGTGGGCAGGAGCAAGTAGGAGCGAAGGAGGGAGTATTCGAGTTTCTACCGAGTTCGCCGTCGTCCGAGCGCTGCTTCTCGGTTTGAACGAGGGTTGGCACGAAAAATGGCCGGTTCAGAGGGGGGGACAAAGTTAAGTTTGCGAGTTCGTAAATCAGGTCTGTGTTGGAGTCGTACATTTAATGCTTGCCATTGAACGGGGTTTCATGTGGCAAACTGTATCACCTTGAGTCCTTGAAGAAAATAAGTGTATTTGTATCAGTGTCGAATATAAAGCTGGCCCTTTTCTGCTTGATAGTACACACGGGCTCAGGAGGAGCCTTTTTCGGTTGCGGCTATAACTAGTAAGGAACTCTTAGCTTTTTCCGGCTTGTACTCAGATGCTCTGTGAGTGGTGTTTGCAACAGCTTCCTTAGGGAGCCTTCCTGTTGTAATTTTATTATTATTATTTTGCGTAGGCGGCGGTAGTATTAAAGCGCGGAACGCCTCTTACGGCGTATTATAACCTATAGCCACTACCCGACGTGGCTATGGGTTCTTTTGTGAAGTCATCACGTGACACCATGCGCCATGTGCAACACAACCATGTGGATCCGTTCGGATAAGCCAGCTCGACCCTCGGCTTGCGCAATCCACAGTCCTACCCTCTTGCTATCCCACTACCACCTTGGTGCTGTGGATCCCCCATTGGACTCGGTTGAATCTCGACTGAGGAATTTCTGTGCTCTCACTTGTTGATTACGAGGATTCCGCCAGAAATCTTTCGAGACGTTTCCAAGACGCGGCTTCTCCCCAAAGCCAAATCGTTCCGACACTACGTATCCCAAGTCATGATTCTTGACGCCGAACAGAACCCCAAGTCTCCCCGCTCTCTAGTTTCTAGCCAGAGTTCGCCTACACAAACTGCTTTCTTTCAGTATCCCCGAAGCGATATCTCGTATTCGACGTTTCCCAGCACCAATTCACGAAACTGCATTCGCGATCCAAACGCCCCGGTTTCTGATATCACGTCACTTCTAGGACATAATCACGGCGAGTTTCCACCCGACGATGAGCAGCCCCCAGCATATGACGAGACCCCCCAGCCGAGTCCGGGAAAAGCTAGAAGTCGATTCTGGACACGTTGTGCCGCTGTACTCATTACACTTCTTCTCGTATACGCTGGATGGGCGGCATACGATTTTGTGAGTGTTTATCGAGCTGTCGGATCAATGTACTCTAACCTTGTTCCAGCACAATAATGCAAAATCGGCTCCAGACACCACCCCTCCCCCTAAGCCGCCCAAAGCACCCCCTGCCCCACCACAACCTCCACAACCTCCAAAGCGTGGCCCTCCACCTTTTCCACTCCCACCCGAGCAGCCGCCCAATAACCCAGACGCGCCTTATGTCCTCCCAACCAAGGGCCGCGTTGACCTGTGCCGACCATGGGCGTATTCACCCAACACTGAACCCCGCCCGTCGACCTCGGAAAACCGGCCCACTGACAGGCTCATTTACACCGTCCCATCACTTGCTCCGATCCATATAGAAACCGACACAATATGTCCCGATTCAAGCGGACGCAGTGAACGATGCACGAAATATGATGATCCGAACGATGCGATTACAGGGAAGCTGCAGGTTATCGGGGCAGACGTCGATTTGCCATCAATCGACATATCTTTCCAGCACGGGTCGGAGCTTGGGTTAGAAGACGTCTCCGTATGCCTCCTGCGGCGGCCTCAGGCAACCAAGCAAATACCCACAGCAAGTGAAGATTACACATGGGTCCTCGGGGTTTACGTATGTTTAACCTGCCCGAATCCGTTGTTCTGTGGACTGAACCTATGTTCTGGAAGGTCTGGGAATCCCCAAGTTTACCTAGCGGTGGCAATGTCCTCGCTAGCCTATCTATCGTTGTGACATTGCCTCGCTCTCATGCCCATGATCTCAGTACACGGCTCAATTATTTCACCCAACTCATTGGTCCAGGTAAGGACTCCCACGATGCAGCAGTTTCCTTTGGGACATTGAGCATAGAGGGAAGTTATGGACACACTATCATCCAGGTGAGTTTACACTATAGGCTCTCCCGAACCTCATCGAATTCATCCCACAACAGAACGTTGCGGCCGCCGTCGTTGAAGGTAGATCTCTGGATAGCGATATTTTCATTGAACCTGCCCGGATTAGCAAGTCGATTGATCTACGCTCAGAGGTTGGGTATGTGGACTTTATTTCTATATGTCTCCTGTCTTATAGAAATCCTTAGTATCGTGGGGTGCAATGTTACGCTCGTGCACGTACCCGGGGAAGGACCAGTTTCTATTAATCTTCATTCCGAGGCCGGGTAAGCTCTTCTACCATGTCTGATCACCTGAATCTCACTCACGGATTTTCCAACAGAACGGTTGGAGGTATGCTCGAACTTGAATATCCGAGGAACCTCAACGCCCCACCCCGGTTCGATGTTACGGCCTATTCAAAGCTTAGTCGCGCAATGCTCTGGGTGACCGATCGCCAAGGCACTAACGCTCTACGAGCCGGCACTGTCCCCACCATCCTCCCGGCTCTTTCCGTGAATATCACTTCGCAGCTCGCAAGTGCACAAGCGCTCATTCCCCCAACGTACCAGGGCTCGCTGGATTTAACTTCCCGATTCGGCGCGATCATCACGAACGATCACGCGAGCGCGCTACCGGGGCGAATGATCCGGTGGTTCAGTCGTGCCGGAGGTGCGTCGCAAGGCGAAGTGAAATGGAATGGATGGAACGATGGGCAAGGGAAGGTGCACATTGCAGCTGAATATGCAGCCGTAAGGCTGCTGTTCCTTGGGCTTCACGATGATGATATCGAAAACTGGCCAAGTGAAGGGGATGAGACAGACCCAAGGTGGAGAGGTTCACTCAGATAGGGCGGCAGGCCCGGGATCAGGTGGTTGTGATTTTTTTTCTTTGACGACCTTGCTAGAATATCTGGCATCTGATGGAACAATTGGCGTATTTTTACGATAATGTTCATTCTAACTTGTTTTGTTTCATTCTGTCCCAATTGACGCCCGAATTTCCAATCGTGTGGATTAGGCGCAACCTTGCGTAGATTGCTCGAGACCGCTTGTGCTCTCGCTAGGGTCTCGCTGGGACCTAGGCCTTGACTGCTATTGTGCTGAGGCTGGGGGTTTGCCTGTGCTGTGCGCAAAGACAATGGACGAGGGTCTATTTGTCTGGATGAGCGCCAACATATCAGCCTGCGCCTATTTTCGCTCTTCGCTTATCCCACTTGAACCAATTCCAGTTCACTATCCAGGGACCAAGAGCACTTCAATAGAAACCAACCCCTGGTGGTCTCACTTGTCACCGGTTCTTCTCCAGGGCGTCTAAGCGCCTAGAGCGTTGGGGCTTTGTGATGGGCAGATAGGGGTTCGGTTGTAAGTAACTCCCAATAGAACAACCGAATTGATACAATTGAGGAGCATGGTTTTTCACAGGCCTTGAGTTAACTGAAAAATCCAGCTTGCGTCGACACGCTCTACTTAAACCCTGTGAAGTGCCATCAGCGTATTCAACTCAAGTCCTCCCCTTCATTTGTGTTCAGATGCCTGTATGTGCCCCGATTAGTATACCTCTTAATACTGTCCCATAAGATCACCATTAGGTCATAGTTCTAGACGACCGATCTACCACCATAATCGTCGTTCCCCGGTCGTCTCCGTATGAACTGTCATCTCGAAACAGTATTTACCCACAGGAGTATCTGCACCCGCCGCTCCAATATGCAGAAACTGAGGTCTGGTATTCTTCTCACGCATCACCACGACAGAGCTAAAATAAATAAATAAAATGTTTAGGCAATGAACTACTCGGGTTATAGACCAACGGTAACGCCCGTTTTCACCTACCCTTGGCTTTCGCCCCCACCCACGATTGTTATTCCAGCCGCCTCGGCTACTTCTTTCGGCAACACCATACTCTGTGAGGTGAGAACTGATGATGAAGCTTAAATGCACACTTACTAACTGTGCTAGTCCCTTTTGTAGTGATGGACTGCAATTTGAACAAAGTTTGTTATTCAGACTGTGCTTTCCGCAGCACGAACCAGGAGCTTCATTTGATGAATACAATGACACGCGTTTAGCCTCATATCATGGCCCAAGCCCTGTAAGCTGGCCACCACACCTAGAGCGTCTGGACATTCTTTGACCCTATTGAAGTCAATAGACCATGAATACGAGTCACCACGTGGGCGCCCTCTTTCTCGCGGGCGCCCCCGGTCTCGTTCACGCTCTCGTGCACGTTGTTGCTCCTGCGCTCGCTCCTTCTCTCCCCCTCGCAGCTGCTCCCGTTCTCGTTCCCGATCATACTCCCGGCCGCAATCGGGCTCTTCTATACGCCTTTGCCCTCCACCGCAACCCGACTCGAGACCGAGCTCAAAACAGGTAAACCATACGTGACGCATATAATTAACTTGTTTATCCTAATTGCGCCAGCAGAGCCCAAGTCAGCCGTCCAGTAATCGCAACTCATACTCGCACACCATTGATGTACGTATCATTCACCCATTCCCACCTGCATTTTAACCCGAGAGTCCTATATTTCTCGAATTGGTATCCCAGGTGAGAGCTCAGCCTTAGATAAATGATCTATCATAACTAAAGCACTTTCTTCCCAGGCAAGTTATTCTGGGATCCGTCTGCAAGCACCAGACCCAGTCACTCCTGCAAGTGGAGCCTCCAGGCTCCGGCCTTATACCGCCGCTTCTGCAATCATCACCCCACAACGTCTGTCGCGCGCACCCACTCCTGCCCCAGAGGTACGTTAACCAAAACCTCGTAATTACCTATGGGATTCATATCGAGGTCCTATGTAATAGAACGCAAGCACAGGGGTCAGTGAGCTTGCCCCGCCAGTGCCTCCTTACTAACTCGTACCATCACGCGACAGAATGCAAATATGATTCTCGATAGGCTGCCACTGCCTTGGCCGGTCCAGATTCCTCAATTGTGCGATCTTATCCTCGAGTCGACTCACCCATCTCAGGCTCGAATCGATTCTATCACTTGCTACAAGGAGCCAAAAGGCGTGCACCACGAGTTCCTGGTTGTCAAGGTCCTGCTGAGCTCTCAACAATACAAGTGGATTCGCCTTGACCGTGCTGCCAAGCCCAGGAATAATAAAATCCGAATACTCGGTTATTCGTCATCACTGCCAGCAGATGACACGGCCATAATCAACTCGTCAGACAATATCGTAGACGGCGGGGAGGAGATACAACGCTTAGACCTCGCCACCCAATGTACTAGTTTGCATGTATTGGCAAACCTCCTCAACATCTTTAGCAGCGAGGCTCCATGGTACACGGCTACTCAGGTGGGTATCAGACTCGTTTCAATGGTGGCTAGATCAATTAAAACTTTGGCGCATTTCTTAGCAGAACTGCCGGTTCTTGTGTTTGGTGGTTCTCGAGAATATAGCCGAGTTGTGCTGCATCGACGTGCGTCTCCGGCACAACGAACTGGGCGAAAAGGTGAGGAAGGAAATACGCCGACGGTTTAGAATCTTGCATCGGCCACAATTCGGTCGGTGAAGCACTGTAACACACAGTTGTGCGTATTTGTACTACCTGGACCGTTTTGGCATTGTATAGTCGAATGGTATTCTCGTGTATGTCGGTTTATGTTGGGTCTTTGCTTATGTTATGGTGAATATGGAATGGCCGTAAATAGGCGGAAGTGATAAGCGCCACCTCCACGGCCACGTCTGTTTGGTGCTATTCTTTGTTGCAGCCTTATTCTGTCGTATTGGTGTCGGACAAGCCGGGACAGGATCGTGTCTCCGGTTATAGAAGCGTTGAGTAGCTGAATAACTGCACTCGGTTGAGTCGAGTATTGTGCCATGGGACACAGGCCGGGTACTGGTGAAATCACGGCTAGTTGGCGCGCATATACTCTACGAATCGCGTAGAACTTGTGAAGCCAAGTTTGTAAAGTGGCTTAACCTGGCTACTATTGAACATTGATTCCACATTTAGGCAATCGGCCGAATTCAGCAGGCTGTAGAAGCAGGTCCGGGTTCACCCACTAGGCATACAAGCGCACAGAAACGTGTGTGGAAGCACTGTCGCAGAGCACCACATATCAAGATTTCAATAGACGCTCTCAGGCGGAGGAAGATACTTGAACGATTGAATATATTGCTAATTGAAATCTTCTTGAGCCACGAACCCAGCACAACTTTCTCCGTCCTCCGGTGCGGCCACTCCTGGTTATCATTATCTTCATCTCGAGACCGCGCAAAGCCAACCATCGCAACCCACCAATCAGGTTAATAATGTTTACATCAAGGCTGAGTACGCCTCAGTTCCAATAGGTGTTCGCAATGGCCATGTTCCAAAGGATTGCTTACAAATCTGATAGATACCGAGACGTGGATTGAGTTTTGTACTGGAAGCAATGGCATTATTTCGGTAGACACCGCAGCTGAGCATGAGAGTGAACGGTGACAAGACGATGATCGGATAGTATGATATGGTGAATTGGCGAGAGCACTACAGTGCCTCCTGGCACATCGCCGCCTGTCCGGAAGCAAAAAGATAGGCGCCAAAAGGGTCCATCACGTGATGTTT
>WSTK01000296.1:0-38501 GCA_019616945.1 Ceratobasidium sp. 414
GCGGAAAGCAAGCCTGAGGACCTCAGCTTGCTTTACCTCGTCATCTCACCTCTCGAGAGACACCTAAGTAGCAGCCACCAGTAATCCTTTAAGAGATTACTTTCGCCACAAGACCAAGGGTCACACATGAGGAGTACTCTTACATAAGAGGCTCCTATCGATAAGTCATCAGTCACAAGGACCTTTGAGCACCGTCTAGACTCTCATCGGAGGTCTGCGACATTGCTGTGAGAAGCGATCTACTACAGCTAGGATGCTGTCGAATCCCAGGGATGGCGGGAGTTTCACAATGAAATCGTAGTTTATGTGTTGCCAGGGTCGTTCCAGTATTTCGATGTTTTTGGGAGGTGTGGGGTTATTCACTGCTTTTGCCTCGCTGCAAACCCAGCATCCATCCACATAACTGTGTACTTCCTGCGTCATTCCTGGCCAATAGTGCCGTCATTTGATCACCTCCAGGGTCCTTTCCCTTCCCTGGTGTCCGGCAATCAGTGAGTCGTGGTGTGTTCATAATACTGCCTTCCTGATTTCCGGGTCCTTTGGGACTACAATCGTGTTGTCATACCAGAGTAATACTTCCTTCCAGCTGTATCATCGGAATTGTTTCTGCATACTGGGGGGTAGTTTCTCTTTATTTTGGGCGTTCGTAATTACCAGTTCCAGCTCTTCTTCCTCCTTCTGAGCTTCCTTGATTGCTTCGATGATGTCGAAGTCTAGCGTAGCCTTAAAACTGTGGAAATGTTTGGCCGTGATCATGATCTGTTCCGGGTTCAGGATGTCCTCGTGATCAGGGCATCTCAAGAGGGCGTCTGGTTTCTGAGATTGCTTTCCTGGTCAGTAGTGGATAACGTAATTGAAGGATGCCAGTTCTGTATACCAGCGAGCGTGTTTTTGGTTGATGACCCTGGCTTCCTTCCAGAATTGCAGATTCCAGTGGTCGGTATAAATGAGAACTGGTGTCTTGGTGTCCTCAAGGTATAGCCGCCAATGCTTTAGAGATTCCACGATCACAAGTAGTTCCTTGTTGTATGTGTTGTAATTTCATTGAGCTGCATTGAAACTTCTGGATAGGAAAGCGATGGGGTGTAGTTTACCATCTTCCTGGTATTGGCTGAGGATTGCACCTATGGCTACCCCTGACACGTCCGTTTCTAGGATGTATTGTTTTTCAGGATTCGGGTGCACAAGGACTGGTTCTTTTGTCACGGCGTCCTTGATGGCCTGTATTGCTCCTTGTTCGATGTCTGTCCATTTCCAGGTCTTCCCTTTTTGTGTAAGGTCGTGTAAGGGTCAGGCTATTTGGCTGAAGTCTAGGATAAACCTTTGGTAGAAGTTGCAAAATCCTAGGAAAGCCTGGTTCTGTTCAACCATTTTGGGGATTGGCCAGTTGATGATATCTTGGACCTTGCTTTTTTCCATAGGGATTCCTTCTGGGCTGATAACCAGTCTGACATAGTCCACTGTAGTAACCCTGAAACAGCATTTCTTTGGTTGTATGAATAGGTGGTTTTGCTGGAGTCTCTCGAGGACTGCGCACACATGTTCCGTGTGTTCTTCGTCGTTCTTCGAGAAGATGAGGATGTCGTCTAGGTAAACGATGACGAAGAAACCTCTGAAGTCAGCTAATAATTCATTCATGAATCACTGGAAAATGCTTGGCACGTTCTTGAGTTTCATTTCCATCTATGGCGATGACAGTTCGTGGGTGTGTGAGTTCAATTAGAGGGATGTGGTTTCTGTGAGCGTATGTAATGTCGATAAAGTTCTGTGAGGATCCTGAGTCGATGAGGGTGAGAGTGGGTTCCATGATTCCTTCAATCGCGATGTAGCAGTGGGGATCATTGTCTGATTTCTTTAGATAATATACATGCTGGACATCGTGATCTAGGTTCTCCTTGCCTACAGACACAGGTGTGGTAGGCCGTATTAGTTTTCTGACTCCGATGCTGTGGACTCATTGTTCTTTGTTTCCTCGACATGTGCTTCCTTTGCTTTCTCTGTTTTCTTTGGATTGTTGGTGGTTTTGGAAGTGTTTCAGGGGTTTGATCCCTGGGGTTGATCCTCTTGGTGGTATCCAGAATGGCATGCCTCTTCTCTATGTCCCAGTCACCCATACTTGTAGCATCTTCCTTCCTTTCTCCTTCGCTCAAGAATTTCCTGTGGTACTGCTTGATTCTGTTGTTGGTGTGAGTCTGGAACAGTGGCCACCCTCCCCTTTGTTCAGTTATCTTCATTGTTACAGGTTGCGAAGAGGATGTCATCAGTGCAAATGGTGTATTCAATCCATTCTTCTAGGGTCAGGGTTGATATGTCCTGGAGTACCGTCATTCGTAGTAGTTCTCTTCGGACGGTGTTCTTGAGTCCTGCTTTGAATCGGTCAATGAGTGCTTTCTCGTCCCATTCGAGTTCATCCATGAGAATTCAGAATTCAGAGGTGTATTCGTTTGCGGACCGAGTTTGTACTAGTTTCTGAATATTTTCCGTGGCTCTCTCTCACTTGATCAGGTCTCTGAAGGCCAGGAGGAAAGCCTTTTTGAAGTTGGCCCATGATGCTATGGTCTCATGCTCAGTTTCTTCTAGGACCTTCTTGAGCAGGGGTTTTGCCCATTGTGAAGCTGGTCCTTCCTTCATACTTGATAGCGTGGTGGAGATCTTCTTGGGGTCTGGGAAAGCCTTGGGGTATTCAAGGAAGTAAAGTTCCATCTTCATTAGGAAGTTCTCCGCTTTGCTGTCCCGTTTCTTTCCTTCAAAGGCTTCTGGTTTCTTAGTTTTTGCTCCTTTCGGGATTCATTCCTCCTGGGGGGAGTAAGATCGCTCTGTCCTTCCTCTTCTTGATTGTTGTGGGATTCTAGAGTGGGAGCAGCAGCTGTTGGGTGACCCTGGGGGGCTCGGTGATCATTGCGGACGACAGATGTTTCGTTTAGTGGATTGGTCCAGGGGTGGTTCACCAAAGACCTCGTTTTTGTTCTTCATCGTGAGACACTCCTCCATAAGGTTTATTCTTCCATCAAGCACTTGGACAAGTTCCCAGGTTAGTTCCCTGTCTTTCCTTAGTTCAGTTACTGCTTCCCCGATGGCCCTGAGGACTGTGTTCGTTCCTTGTTGTAGATTGTTTACCCATGTTGGTACTTCCTGGAGGGTGTTTCAAATAGCAGTTACTTGTGTTTGGGTTCGGGCGCCTTCTTGACTCGTTAGGTAGCTATTGCATGCCGTCTGTGAGGTTTCTGTTTGAACTTGTTGTATCAATTGTTGCAACTCAGTTGCTCCTGTGTCGAAGGCCATTTGTCGGTCCCTGATGTCCTCAATACTTTGTGTGATGGTTTCGATGTGTCTTCCACTTAGGACCTGATTGGAGACTTCAGGCAGCAAGGGACGCAGGGTTGCTTGCATTAACACAACGAACCTTCGATAGTCAGGGTCTGCCTGCAGGGTGATTAGGTTGAATTCTGGATTGGTGCAGCGTATGGCAGGGGAACAACTTCTGGATCTTCTGGGAGGTTTGGCTCAGGGTCAGTGGGAAGAGGTGTGGTTGGCTGAGGCTGAGCCAGTATTGGTTTGCATTCATCCTCACTGTTGCTGAGTGTGAGGATTCTTGGCTGTTCCTCAGGAAGGGGTTCTTGTGTTCTTCGTGGTGTGATCATTGGCGTATTTCGATTAGATCAGACTGGGAGATGTATTCCCACAAGGGTGTGGTATCAGGTTCTGTCTCCTTCTGGGAGGAGGATTGATCCCGCACCCACTGCCATTTCTTGTTCGGGCCTGATGCTCGGTCGGGGGATGACTTGTACCATTGTGGATTGGTTGTTGTGGATGGTTTGGTCTTCTTCTTCGGGTAATCCTCCCAGCATGGATTGCTGGGAGATCCTTGAGGTTCTTCTGGTGTTGACCTCTTGCTCCATGGGAGTGGTGGGTGTGGACCCTTGCATGGCAGCAAGGGTTCCTTCGACGGCTGTGCAGATTCTTGATTGATATCATGTGCCGTAGTTATGCTGTGATCTCGTGTTGGATCCATGTTCTGACATGTTCACTTCAATCTCTTTTGGGGAGAGGATCGCCACAGAGTTGACTTCAGGTTCAGAGATAAAGCTTGCTTCACAATGTCATGACCTGTCAGGATGTGAGTTTGGGATTTTGGGTTTCTGCAAAGGTGAAATCTTTAGACTGCTCCGAGTTGAGTAAACCAAGTCAGGTGTTCTTGTTTACCAGTGGCAGATGAAAGAGCCACACATTAGAACCAAGATAGATGTGTGCATGTGCGTTATCTTCCAGTGGCAGCAAGCCACGAGATACAACGACTTGACAAGAAGATGAGGGAGTGTCTGATGACAGAGGCTTGAGCTGAATAAAGGACTATGGCTCCTAAGACACTAAGCGAAAAGGGAGGCACTTGAGAGAGAGTAGAGGCGAGCTGTCAAGCTTCCAGGGTGAAGTTCTGAGAGGGACTCTAGGGGAAGAGATGACAAGGTGAAGCAAGCTGGAGTATCCAGGCTTGCACACCACTGTATTTATACTACGTACACGAGTGTGAGTCATACAGCGTGAATGGCAGAGGCTGCGCATCAGCACAAGACGCGCATACAGAGTCATACTGTGCAGCTGAAGCTAACGTGTACACTGAGTCAGAGTCCAAGACTGTGCAGCCGAAGCTAACACATACACCGAGTCAGAGTCCAAGACGCTGAGAAGGGCACATGCGGCCTAAAGCCGGTGGCAAGAGTACTGAGCCATGAGAAAAGTTGGGGGTGAGTCTATGAACTCCTGACATTGAGGATTGTTCGGATCGATCAGCATACAACCTTGGGGAACGGCTCAGGGACCTTGAGGATCTGCTCTGCCTGTATTCCAACCTGGGAGAACGCGAGCAGCGCCAGGGGCTGTGTTGGTCTTTGTGCCTTCATCTGCGATACGGGGTACGAGATCAGTGGTCGTGGTAGCAGGGCAAGCGGCTGCAGCTTCTTGAGTGTTGGATTCTGGAGCAAAGCCAGCATTATGGATTGGAAACATGCCAGGTGGTATGGACTATTGGCTTCATACAACTTCAACATCATATATCGACCCAGGAAACAATCGGAGAAGCCAGATATGCTGTCCAGAAGACATGATCACAAAGATATCCTGAGTGTGGAACAAACCATGATCACCACAGAAAGGTTCTTGGGATTCAAGGCCAAAGTCAGTATCAATGATATTTCTGAACTAAGGGAAGCACAGAAGGATGATGAATCACTGGAAACTCTCATCAAAAGTGTCCAATGGTTAAAAGAGCTCCCAGCCTCAATACAGAAGCAATACTGAAGGTACAAATGGGAAGAGGAGGTACTATGGTATGACAATACCATCATGTACCTGACATACCAGACCTTTGGAAAAGAATCCTCTACATGCATCATGATTCCCCAATAGCAGGTCATCAAGGGAGGGCAAGAACTCTTGAGCTTATTAGCAGAAGATACACATGGCCAAACATGAAGGCCCAGGTCAACACTTATGTGCATCAGTGCGAGATCTGCACCCAGTTGAAACTGGTTAGCCACAGTATTACACCCAAAAACATAGGGTTACCAAGTGAACCATGGAAAGCTATCAACTACAACTTCATAGTGAAGCTACCTGTTTTGGGCAGATTCGACAACATCCTGGTGGTGTTCGACTGCTTCTCGAACAAGCACACTTCCTACCATGCAGGGAAGCAATGAATGTGGAAGAACTGGCGGACCTCTTCCTGAGTGAATATGGAAACACCATGGAACACCCAAAACAACGATCTTGGATAGGGGCATAACATTCAACAGTAACTTCCTGAAGACCCTGTACAACCAGTTAGGACAAGATCCACTCTTTTCCACGGTGTATCACCCTCAAACAGATGGGCTCACAGAATAGACTAACCAATGGCTAGAGGGATATTTGTGTAGCTTCTGCAATTATGAACAGGACGACTGGGCAAGATGGTTACCACTTGTGGAGTTTTGCCATAACAATCAAAAGAACATGATGACGGGACAGACAGCCTTCGAAACAATTTACAGGAGACACCTGAGATGGCAGATCTCAGAAGAAGGAAGAGAAGGAAGTGTTAATGCAAATCATGTGGCAGACCATATGAAACAGATATGGGACAAAGCCTGAGCTTCCATGGAATACCACCAAAACAAAGAAGTAGCACCAACAACTGAGTACACAAAGGGAGACAGGGTATGGCTAAACACTCAAAACATTCGAACAAAGTGACCATCAAAAAAGCTTGACAACCAAAGAGCAGGACCTTTCACAGTGACAAACAAGATTTCGTCTCATGCATATCAGCTGGACCTGCCCAAAAGCATGCAAATACACGATGTCTTCCATGTGGAACTACTCACACCATTCAAGGAGGATTCCTTTGGGAGATTCTCACCAAAGCCCACTGCCCATAATGACAGAGGAAGGAGAGGAAGGAGAGGAACAATTTGAAGTGGAGAAGATCGTTGGATGGGAGCAAAAAGGGAAACAACTCTATTATGAAATTAAGTGGAAGGGGTATGATTTGCTGGAAAACACCCTGGAATGTGCCAAAAAAATGACTCCACTAAAGCAAGTCATGAGGGACTTTTGCTGAAAGTTCCCAGGCACACCCCTACCTGAGGGATACTTAAAGGAGCAGGGGAAGGTAACACCTACCATCACTGCTCCCACTACCATTGCAGCACTTGACCTCACATCCCCTACTACTTCACTATGGTCATCATCAAGTCCTACACATCAGTTGTCAACAAGGCCACTGGGAACAAGCATCAGGGACTCAACCCTGAGGCCCAAAGGGCCAAAGTGAATGTGAACACCTGGGAGTGAGCATGGTGGACCCCCAAGCCCAAGGTCCATATCACCAAGATGGGAAACTACCTCCTCATTCAGGAAGAGTGCAGACAACTTCATGACAAGGGGGTGGGTGAGTATGTACATGATGTACAAAAAATCAACAACTTCTTGGATGCCCTCAAGTACACTGCAGACCTTGACCAGGGATGCAACCTTAAGTACATCCCCCTGCACGAGCGGGCTGGGTGCGCCCTCAGCAGCATCACTGTCCACCACCCGAAACACGGACCCCTCATGTGGGTGGGAGATGGACCAAGGCCGGACAACGCCTGGCAAATGTCAAGGACAAAAATTTTACATCGCAAACAAGTGTGTCAGCAACTCAGTCTATGGAGTGGTCACCAAGTCCAAGGGTCAGTTCCCTGACCTTGAGTGGAAGGCTGACAGACCTGGTGGGTGCGAACCAACCACATGCAGGAGTGGATCGCTGACGTGGTATGGGAATGGCGCTCCAAGACCCCCACCATGTACCACGACCCAATTGAGGAACTCTCTCAGGACCAGGTCACCAACCTCCTCTTCCAGAAGGGGATGTCAAAGGGCCAGTTCTTTGAATGGCTCAACCAGTACACCTGGAACTGGCACATGGTATAGGAGGAGCAGTACGAAGCCTGGGAGCTTCTGAGTGAGACCCGAGAGGAATGTGTGGAATAAGTCAGAGTTTTTGGGCCCCCTAAGGTAGAACAGGGTAACCAGTCATTGCTACAATGAACCCCAGATAATGTAGCCTTAAATAGTTCTCCCCTTTTTTTTTCCTTTCTTCATTTCTTCTTTTCTTGCTCATCTTGCTTTGCATGAACTCATGCAGAGGAGGGGATGATGTTGTGAGCTGTTACTGCACAATGTCCCCAATGATGCCCTCTCTTGTTTCTCTTCTCCTGGGCACCTTCAGGCCCCCCCCCTCTTTTCCTGACTTGGCAGTGCTCAGTGGTTGACTGACCTGGGAATGGCAGTTGACTCACACATGTATGTGACTTGCCTGGTTGACTTGCCTTGGAATGGCAGTTGAACCCCTTTAGATAGATGACTTGTCTGTACATATGTAGTATATATAGAGTGGAGAACAAGCCTGGTAGGACCAGCTTGTTCCTGCCTTGTCCCATTTTACCTTTGCACTAAGGGGTTAGCAACCCTCTTACTAAGTCTTTTCCTCCAAAGGGTCTTGTGGCTTAATAAGGTACTTAGCCACTTGACCAACCTTCATATCTCATGGCACATCATCACCAAGTCAAGTAACATCTCGTGGCTTAACTATAAGCCTTGTACGTCATGTTCATCGATTGTCTAAAGTCTACAAGGACCCTAGTCCTACCTTCCCACGTCTAAAGGAACCATTGGTTCATCCTCCACGTCACACTAGTGACCCTATGGTGAAGGCTCGTAACAGGGAGGCAGGCAAACAGGCTGGAATGTGCCAGAAATGCAGTGTTTAAATGCCAGTATTTTCCAGAATCTGGACTGGAATCTGGCACACCTTTGTCAATACTGGCACTGGCACTGGCACTGGCAACACTGGAATTGCTGGAAAAAATACTGGCATTCTGGCAAATACTGGTGCACTGGAAACTGGGGCAACAGCTCTACTCTTACCCAATGGTCGTTCCTTAAGGTGCTCCAGCAGTTTTGACTGTGGGGGGGGCAAGGATTGAAGCAACTGCCAATTATTACCACTGGTTGAAACAATAGTTGCCAAATATCAGAGTAACATAAAGATGCAGGTCAAGGTAAGTACCACAAGTTTACAGTGGTACCAAGTACCCTAACATGTATCACAATGGGTGGAATGACTGCAAGTGGCTGGTGTGCAGGGATGGACTGTGGGTCCATGATGGGGCACCATGCTGAGAAGAAGTTGGTGAATGACTGGGATGAGATAGAGTACCTGGAAGGAGATACATTGGTACAGTTTTTAACAACCAACCCACCAAGCCTGGATTGCAATACAGATATGAGGGATCTGGGTCTATTGTAATGGATGTGAAGATCAGAGAATACATCAAGGGTGGATTCTTCTTTGCTGCAGATGGTGTTGCAATCAACTTCAACAAGTGTACTGGCCCAACCTTTCTCACTTGGTCAGCTCTAGCAGAGTGGCATGTGACTGCCATTACAACAACCATCAAGGATGTGCAACCAGCCTATGAGCACTTTGGGTTTTCTATCCAGATTACCAAGCGGGTTTTCAACACATCTGATCAAGTTCACCATCTGGTGGGGATGTATGGGATGCTGAGGCATATGAAGCTGGCTGAGAGGGATCTGGTGCTGGCATGGCATGTCATCCACCCAAGGTAGGGCAGCATTGAAAGTCTCATGGGGATGGAGCAGTAATAGCTAGGAGCTCAAGTCAGGCAACAAAGAGGAAGCATAAGTGGGTTGAAACAGACTTGGATGATGATTATGTAGACCAGGTTGTTGGGTTATACTGGATGTGGTAGTCAATGTTCAGTTAAAATTGTTTTCTGAATGTATGCATTACAAGGACTAGCAAGGTCGTGCTCATGCTTGTGGGGATGTCCATGGTTGATGTGATGGGGGTGACAGCAGCTGAAGCCAATTCCCATGTCATGATGGTAGGGGGAATCTCAGGGTATCCTTGATGGGCAGTGGAAGGAGTCTGGATGGGATAAGGGGTAGTTGCCAGATATGTCATAGATTGGGTGGTCTGCATATGCCTAGCTCAGATACCACCTTGAGAGGCTCATACACCTGCACAGCAATTGATGAATACTAAAACCTAAAATTCAAATGAATACATACTGCATGAGCTGAAACTGGCAGAGGAATGCCAGCCTTGTTGTACACAGCACAATTGCCCAACAGCAACAGAACATGGGTGCTGGATGATTGAATATGTATTGGTGAGTGATCATGATCACAAGCACACATCATGTGCTCCACAGGCTCTGGTGTGCTCATGGTTTGGGGGTGTAGCTCCCAGTGTTCTCAGGCTTGTGGTTGCATGTGATTGCCAACAAATACAAAGTAGATTTGGCATAGTGGTGGGCAATGATGCTCTGTCAAAAGGTGCTGTGTCAATCACAAGGGCCAGAGCAGTAGTGAGGACAGGAGAACAATGGTTAAATGGTATCAGTCTGTTGGAAGGCACAGTCAGCATGGGCAACATTAGTGGTGTTGGCAGCATCAGGCACAGATGCAAAGGTGTCAAGAGCAAGTGTTTAGATGGCCTGGGTGTCCTTTATGCACAGGTGCTGTGATGTATATAGTGGGCAGCAGCAGGGTTGAAGTAGATTGATACCTGGGGTAATGTTGACCTGATATTGTGGATTGACTGTGTCCAATGCAGATCCTATTGGTGGCACTAGTGTCCTGCTAGTGGCTCAGGTGACAGGACCCAATTGATGGTCTTTGTGCACTAGTAACTGGCTGATCTGGACCCTATATTACATCCATATCCCACAGTAAGCAACAGATCAAATGAGTAGACATTCTGGGGTGCCATAATCCTCCCCACCAGCTATTACACTTGTGGGCATTTGGGGGCTGATGAAGATCTGGTGCTACTAGAAAACCAAGGATCACCCTGAGGGAAGTATGTCTGAGGTAATCTAGTTAAGCAATAGTCTTTTGCCTGTTCAGTATATGTCTCTTCCATATAAGGTAGTCCCTCAGTCAGGTGACCTTTGATCATACTCTTTATCTAGCTGTTGGAATGTTTTGATTTGTTTCCACAACTGGTCAGAGAACCTCCTGACATAGTAGTTATCCAGGGGGCAATGGTAAAGTCCCCTGAGAGGGAGTGATCTAAGAGGGATCAGAACCATGTAGGCACTGGCTGTGGTATGGTCTGCACAGCATTGCTCAGGTTGTTAATTGTTGAAAGAAATATAAAATGTATTTGAGCACACATGTAAACTACTTGGTAGGACACATGAGCATGAGCTATGGAGCCTCTGGGGCAACACTTGGAAGGTACCATACCCCAAATTTTGGGGTGATATTTTACCCTACACTTTCCCATGAGAAACATGCACTCCTTTTGGGGTGTTTCTGTGATCGACTCTGAGCAAGTTTTGGGTTATTTTTAGGCAACTTTCTATGACACTTTAGGCCTATATTATAGCTTCTCACCACATGTTTTTTGGTAAGTTTTCTGCTGCTATCTTCCACAGTTTTATACTCATTTTTAGGGTGATTCTCAAGGCCATAGGCTGTGTTTTGAGGTACCATTTAAGGGTGATCCTACCTATTCTTTGGGATGATTTTTAGGCTGATCTCACCCACTTTACAAGTGACCTGAGCTTGCTTTTTGGGAGTGATTTCTCACATGGGTTTACCCCACATTTTGGTATATCCTGTACTGTAGAATGGACATTTTCTGCATATTGTGTAGTACTTTTCATAGCAATCTTAAGTTAATAACCTGTGGAACATACCAGAAACATGAGTGATTCATACCAAAAAATAGGTGTTGTGCTGTTGAACTATGCCCAAAATTTGGGCTTGCTGAGGCTTAAAAATGTGCAGCAATACTGGGTAAAAGCATGGCAAAAAAAAGTATATATATTGAGGAAAAAAAACATAGGGGGCAAGCCCAATAAATATGAGAAAACACACTAAAATT
Organism: Ceratobasidium sp. 414; assembly: GCA_019616945.1. Taxonomy (NCBI): domain Eukaryota; kingdom Fungi; phylum Basidiomycota; class Agaricomycetes; order Cantharellales; family Ceratobasidiaceae; genus Ceratobasidium; species Ceratobasidium sp. 414. Next base: position 11,444 of record WSTK01000296.1, read on the forward strand.
TGGGGCAAGGGGGAGGGAAATCATGGTCATTATTCAAATCCATCTTCAGCGCCATGGTCCTCCTCTCTGTCAGGATCCTCAAGCTCACCTCCCTCTTCCTCCTCCTTGGCAGCCTGCTTGGCCTTACCTTCACCCTTTCATTTTGCCTTTGATTTTGTTGCCTTTTGCTTCCACAGGGTCTTTTTGCCCCTGCTGGCAGGCCCGGCCTTTGCTGTCTTAGTTGCCTCGGCAGCGTGCCTTGCCTGTTCAGCCTCAGTGGCCTTCTTGGCAGCATTCACAATGACGTGTGCACTTGTACAAGGCTTGGAAGTTGGCTTGGGCTGCAGAGGGTGAGCAGCATGAGTAGTTGGGGTCTGGGGCTGCAGCAGCAGCATGACACAGGAGGAAGAATCAGGGCGAGTGGGAGAACCCACAGGTCTGTCCAGTGCAGGAGCACTAGGCTCAGGGTTAGGGTGGACAGGGGAGGTGGCAGAGCGACATGATGTGGGAGCCTGAGGCTCAGACTTGGGCTCAGGATTGGGCTGGGAGGGGAAGGCTTGGATCAACATGTCGCAGGAGTGAAAGGCTCAGGATCAGTGCAGGCAGGGGAGGTGGCAGGTGGAGGGGCCTCAGCTCCCGGAGATCCAGGGAGGCGCATGGGGGGATGAGGACATGGGCATGGGCAAGGCGAAGGAGGCTGTTTGTCAACGTGGGTGGGGGAGGCAGTTGGCTCTGGGAGATTTGGGGAGGCGCATGTGGGGCCAAGGGTGTGGAGCATGGGGGAGGCAAAGGAGGCTGTTCATTGTCAGTTGCTCTGTTGTTGCCAGACACATGACATGCATGTTGCCCACCTGTTGAGCATCGCTTCTGTCTGCTGTGTTCATCATTGTCAGATATGTAGCCTGGGGTGTCACCATCAGTCGTGCCATCTTGGTCCTCTTCTCTTCGGCACTGCCGCTTCCTGCCCTGCCTATTGTTTGAACCAGCGTCCTTGTGGCCAGAACCTAAATGTAGCATTTGCAGGTAATCAGATGTTTGAAAGGGGCTGTACTGTCCAGCTCGTCCCCTTGCCCCCTCTGGCAAGCAAGCCAGTGGATACAGTGATGTGTGAAAGCCTCTCACACAAGGTATTCCACAATCCAATTATTTTGGGCGCAGTCAAATTTGTGAACAGACTCACACAACTATCACATGGTTAACCAACTTGAACATTAGCACAAGGTGAGGGTAGATTAATCCACACCAAATGGTACATGAGCATAATCACAGCCTTATCTTGATGGGACCACATCAGCTCAACATTGAGATTGGCCCGAGTCACCAAATCCCTGACCACACACTGGAGGGACTGTAAAAAAGTCCACAAGCAAGCAAGAGACAACAACTTACACAAATTTGGAGCCAATGTTGGTGGCCATCCCAGTGCCCAAGCCAAGGATGTTGTGGATGTCCTTGATCTTGAGGTTGACCTGGCTATGTGGCTGGGCGATCTTCTTTTCAACAAATCTTGAGCTGGATGTAAGTAATGGGGCAATCAGCTCCAACGTGGCGACATGAGCCAGAGCCAGAGCTGGAGCCAGAGCCAGACGCACCAGGAGTGGCAGTGGGCAGCTGGCGCATGCCATTGAACACACCCTCCTGCCACATATACCAGAAGAGAGCAAGCTCAGCCCACTCTTGCTCCTTGTATTCTACATGTGCAATGTGTCACCCTACTGAGTGCAGAGAGAAGAAAATATAAAAGAAAAAGAAAAGGGCAGATGGGGGGCTTACTGCAAAGAGCTAGCTGCCTTGGGATCATTGTCGTTGGTAGTGTCATTATCAGATGGCTCGTCCTTGTCCTTGCCATCATCAAATAAATGCAGGGCCATCATCATCGCACTGCTTGGCGTGTTTGACTCACTGCTTCTGCTCAGCCACCAAATTCTTGAGTACTGCCTGGATAGCATGAAGGTTGTTATTGTCTAAGTCATCACCCCAGCCACTTTCATTCTTGTGCTGGCATTGGCACTCATCCTTGTCATTACCCTTCTTGCCTCAGTTGACCCCTTTCCCTTTATCCGACTTGCCACCAGCCATGTCGAAAGAACAGTGTGCAAAAAAGTAGAAGAAAAGGTGAACAGAGGGGGGGGGGGGGAAGCATTCAGCCTGGGAGGGAGGGAGGGTGGTGAGGATGGTGATTTTGTCCAACCATGGCAAGGCATAGCAACAAGATCGCTGCCAACATTTGCATCCAGGCCATGTGACATCAGGCTGTGTTCGCCCAAGTGATCGTCAGATCACCAAACATTCATTGCTCCTGGCGACGACCTTGTGCCATGTGAGAGCATCATCCCCTGTTGCCACCACCAAATTTTAGTGTGTTCCTGCTCGGATCTGACATGTTCTTGCCTAGAACTCACACATAATAGGGCTATTTTTTGCGGTGCTTCACCCCCTGCCCAAACAGCGAGGCGATTCTGAATTGGCGACCCACAGTAAGTGTGCCTGCTGATTCTGGGTTGCCCAACTAACTGCTTTTCCCCACCAGCACTGGATTTGGCTGACGCAAAAATGATAGGTGCATTATCATTTTTATTGTCTATTTCATGCCAACTTATTCGACAGACAACGACCCTGATAATAGTGTTGTGGAGGCATGTGTGCCCCCAGTTGGAATAAGCTCTTGAAAATGCTTGTAATCTCCTGGCAAAGTAACTGCAAAATGTTGGTTGTCCAACAAAATGCTCTCAGGAGAGGTGCACATCATATATCATGATGAAAGAAATAATTTCATCCCATATCATGCCAGCAAGCATATTATTATAAATAATTAGAGTGAATTTTACATCAGTATTATAACACTCACCACTGATGTCCTCATGTTTCAATGGGTCTCCACTTCAAACAGGTCCATAGGCTGAAGTCGCTGAGCTGGGGTTTGCATTGCAGACCCAGGCATCACTGAAAGCACATGAATGGATGCTAAGCAATGCATGTGTCGGAGCAATTGGACATATAGATGAGATCCCACTTACATGCATATATAAGCCTTGTTGAGATGTGCCCCTCTCTTTGCCAATGCTTGAACATGTCAAAGCTAACCCCATCTGGAGCAAGTACCTCATGGGCCAATTGACTTAAGAACTCCTCTCCATGTGCCGCTGACATTCTAATCAAGAGAGTGAGAACGGAGTACAAACTGCAAGCAGCTGATCTCTAACAAAACTAGAGCAATCAAGGATTCGAGATTAGTGACATCCGACTTGGTGCACATAATTTACAGGCATTGATGGCCCAGCAGTACTGAGCTTCCTCCATTGCAGGAATAGCTTGCGATGTGGGCAAAGGGGACATTAGGGCAGTGCAGGTGACAGGTTGGTTGGTTTGGTTGTGACATCGTTGATATTGAGGGTATTTTCAGCGATGTGTGAACCTTAGTTTTAAGTGCTGATTAATCACTGATGTCTTGGCTGCAAATCTCAAGTAACACCTGGTTACTTTCTATTCACCCAGTCCTGTATCACACAAGTGCCTGTCATTGACCCAGTGGACAATGGACCAACATGCTCAATGTGCAACTATATTTCAACATGTGGAAAGACTTTTTGCTTTCACCTGCGACTGCTCCTTGGCAATGGGTCTCCCTGTCCTCAGGTATCCATGGCTATATTGGTAAGTACTTGACCAGGATAGCCAACACAGTCTGTCTCGCCTTCAGCAGTCCTTCCAGCATGTAAATGCAACACTCTGCCTGTACCCAAATCCCCCCCCCCTCCCCCCAGGTTGACTCAATGGCTATCTGTCGCAGTATGGAAGTATCAAGCTGCATTTGCACACATGGCCATTGCCAGGATCCAGGCCATTTCCATGGGCACCCACAGGCCGACATTTTCCACTGTTCTTGTCCAGATTCACCCATCATTCATGTCTGTGACATAGCTGCTTTGCTCCACTGTACTGTCAAAGTCCCAAACTTGCCCCTGTCTGCTCCCTTATTTCATGCACAATGGATTGATCCTGTGGAGAACCATTCAGTTGGGCAAGCAGATACTACCTTGTATGCAGCCAATTCCTCTAAACTGGAATTGCGCAGGGTACCATTCCAGTGGAATATCAATCCCATGCAATGAAAGCTCATTGCACGATTGCTTGTGTGCCCTTCCTGCGCTGAAACTGTATACTTACTGCCCATTGCCTGCCAAGGTGCCAGCAAGCATGCTTGGATGCTCTGTGTGCCTCCACATTTGAGGGCCCAATGCTGAATTTGACATATAATGAGAAATTACATGATTGATGAACAATTACTACATACTCAGGCCAATGGATAACCAATACACATAGAAAAATGCAACTACCCAGGGATATGAAACGAGCAGTTCTGGTGCTTGAAAATCCCCGTGGCTCCTGTGTATGTGTTTATAGGCTGTCGATCACCCGGGTAGACAATTGAATTGGTGATCGTTGCTACTAATGTGCTGCACAGGGGCAGGAATCTCACTTTTATCAACTTGTACATTGTTCTGGCCATAAGACACTGTGTGACTTAGGGTAGAAGTTGCTGGGTGCAGCCCTCAGATCCAGATTTAGCAGACAAAGAGAACAGATTTAATTGATGAGGTGGAGTGAGGTTCAGTGGGCGACAATGAGCTATGCATGCACTTCAGACTTGATTTCTCGAGGTAACCATTTATTGTAGTTACTTCACATATATGCGCTGTTTCTGTTTGGCTACACTGTGAGTGCGTGCATTATAGATGCTCGAAATGAATGGACATGACTGAACTAGGGAATGGCATGCCACCCTGGTCACTAGGTTGTATGTGCAACAACCACATAATGGCAGCACCTGGCCACCCATCGTTTTTGCCTCCACTTTCTGGTGTGCCTCATTGGGCGGTTCAGCCTATCCCACCATGCCCACAAGTTGTACTTGCGTTTCAAGGATCAGGCCACGTTTGTGTGCGCTATTCTTGCCTAGCTGACTGATAGGTCATGCCACGCCAGACATAGGAAACCAGGCCATTGACATTGCTGACCTGTGGAAGCTTGCCCGAGCAAGGTAACACTGTAGTTAAGGCTTTCATCATGTAACAGCCTGTGTACCATACACACAGTTCTGTTTTGCACGCCTACAGGCAGCTGAGCAGTGAGCCATATTCCAGTTGAAAAATACAAAGATTCCTGTGTAAGGACCTCACACACGACTTTTTACCTTCTGTGCCAACGACTTTCTTAATATGAAGGATAGCTCTCACAATCACAACAACATTACCTCCAGACTGCCCAGCAGGTTTGCGCATGTTGGAATTCTTGGGCTGTCTGCTTGACGCAACCCAGAATCTGTGATTTAATGATCTACACTCACTGCACATGTCCACACTCTGTGTGGAATGAACCGCCCCCCCCCCCCCAGTGCTCACTGTAGCTTCATCCATGAGGTCTCACAATTGCGCTTCTGCACCGACAGCCAATCCGGAAGTCTGAGTTGCTTGGCGCCTTCTGGCTTCATGGCCGCAGGTGAACGTTTGCTCTGAACCATCTGGTTCGCCCATTGGTACACACAGGAGTCTATACCAAAGTGTATCACACACAACCTTCACAATGCAATCCCTATCGCACGCATCAACCATCAGCTGGTCTTCCTGCGTTCTGAGGCAGCGATTTCGCACTCCACTTTGCACTCTTGAAGTATCTTGACAAAATCACCAGGTGTGGCCAAAACAACCCCCACCATGCTGATAATTGCCACCCTCTGGTCCTCTACGTATCATAAAGCACCAAAAGGGACCACTTCAATACCCATAGGCCTCTTTGCCCTTTGCAAGGTTCTAAATCCAGTTGGTGAAACAGGGTGTCAAGTTTAGCGTGTAAGGTAAGAAGAAGCAATGACACCAAGGCCACACCTCATGTGCAAGAGGGAAAACAACAGGAAGTCGCATTGCACCGCGAAGCTGACAAGGACTGCATGATCCGCACAGGACCGTTATGGCCCGGAAACGGATGAATCAAGCAATGACAGGAGTTTTGACTGTCACGTTTAATAGCATTGTACAAAACAACTGGATATTTTTCACAATGAGCAGCAGCAAAAAAAGCGCAGAACCAAGGGTGCTGCAGGAAGCTTGGTGAACGATAAGCGGTCCCAGAGGGAACTAACTGTCAGGGGTTTTGAGCAGCTGATCAAATTGTTGCAGGCAGCACAGAATGATTCATGGGCCAGTATGGAGGATGAGGATCTCTGCTGGAAAGGTACACTGGCTCTGCAAGGCTAACCATTGTTGAGGTTCAGTCATTGGGATTGCCTCGGCATTGTGGAATGTCTGGCGCTGCTCGTTGGGCAAGTTACTACTAGTGCGCACAAATCCTTAGGAAGGCAGTTTGGCGGTGTGTGAGACAATTTGCTACAGAAGCACTAGAGTCATAACCTACAGACAGGTTCTAAGAGTGTTTCAAGCAACCGCACTAGCAATGTGATTGACATGCCACAGAGCAGGTAATATGCAGATATGTTATTACTTGACACATCAATGAGTAAAACTTTGGTGGGTTCCAGTGCAACCAACAGGTCATACCACAGAAATGATACTGCACTTCTAATCACGTGAATAGGCTTGCTCATATTGACTCATGAAAGGCAAGTGGTGCTGCCCCCACAGGAACCCCCCCCCCCCGCAATCTGAGCACTGGAAAATAGATTGTCAGATATGGTTGAATTCTTTGAATAATAATAGGGTAAAGTTGTGTGGTCTCACCATGTTCATCACTTATTGATTTGTGGTCTGGCAGGGGTGCAAAGCACTGCCACCATGGCTCTGCTTCGAGCAGGACAGTGAGCTCAGTAATTATTGCATGTGGAGCAGCAGAGACTACTGGATGGTGTCACTGCACCATGCAATCTAAAAACATTTGGTCAGTGACAGACTGCCGTTTGGGCTGCAGGTTTGCAGTTGCCCGAATGCACCAGTTCAAGGGAGAGTTCCAGTTCCGCCAACCTGCACCTGAGATTACCCAGCAGCAATGTCACAAGGTTCACTATTCCCCAGACTTGGGTGTACACTCGGCGTTGGCTTGCAGAAATAGTGGCAGTGTGACAACACCCTGGTACAGCTTGCCCGCTATGCGCTATGCCACAGGGGAGGTGGTGCAGGGGGCGAGGCAGTTGCAACTGACATAGTGGACCTTAAGTTTTTGCTTTGACTTTACAGCTGCATACGAACAATTTCGGCTATGGCAGGTGTGTAGTTGGGAAAGGTATTGTAGAGATTATGACACCCTGAACTTCGTCTAGTAACGGCCAGCCCACAGCGCTTAATGGTTGCATTAGTACTTGCCCAATCAGATCACCCTCTGGTGCTCATTGTATGGGCTGGGTCAGGAGCCAAGTGCTTAAAGCATCGATTGCAAACGCTCATGGGTGGTCAGGTTTTGAAACAACCATGAAGGCAGAGGACTTGCTCAAGGAAGATAAAGTATTGTAAGCAGGTGAACTGAATGTGGATATACCGATGCTGAATCACTGGTGCTGATTCATTATGTCCTGTAATTGCAGGAGAATACGCGAAATCTTGGTGCGAGAGGTAAGGACCCATTGAATGTGGTTGAAACTCCGCCAAGTGTAGCTTCAGGCGAGCCTAGAGGACTCACAGGCCAGCCATAAGCCCTTTGAGTCCGGTCTGATTAGTCCATCCATGGGCGTGTGGGCAGCAAGGACATCTCAGTTGTTCGAGGTGTCTTGCGTTTGGCCTGAGGCGTCAAGGCTGACCGAGGATCCCTGGCTGGGTGACTGGCCCGCACCATGGATTGCTGTGTGTTCTCAGCGCTGTTGTGAGGGCAGCCCTGCTTGCGTCTCGCCCTTGCGCTTCTTCTGCAGCGGCTGTCATTCATGCTTAGTTTCCTCTTCCCAGATGTCCGACGCCCATGGGCGGTTGCCAGTGCAGTCCTCCAGTATGATATCCTGTTAGGTCGCTTTGTGGTACTCACACCCCAAATCTTCAAGGCTATCAATGATTGTAATCCTTTGAACCACATTGGGCAGGCAATTTGATAAATCCACCTTGATGAAAGCCAGGGATATCATTCCTGTTTCGGGAGTCTTGAACACCCTCACTGGTGTACTGTGGCGTTCTTTATACTTCCGCTTTTGCATGAGTACCCTTGTAGATTTTGAGGGGAGCAGACATTTCATAAAATGCAGGGTGTAGGAATCGGGGTGACACTTGGAATCAACAAGTGGGGAGCAATGATGTGATCACACATTGCAGGAGGGATTAATTATAATCCAGTGGTCCACCATTCTTCCTTTTTTCATTTGTTCGGTATATAGTTGTTGTACCAAGCGGTTTGTTGTTGAGGGAGCGGGTTTCATAACACTTGTAACACGGAAAACACTTCACTTGTTTATGAAATGGCATTTCCCCTATGTCCCCCAATGCATAGTCAATGATGGCACACATGTGTCCAACCTGAGGTCGCAGTGTTTCAAAGCAATAAATTGTGACACATGTGACACCGGGATAAAGCACCTCCAAGAGGGAAATCGTGCACTGATAACAACATGGGGTTTGTTAGCAGAGGCAAAGGAGGTATAATTTCGCTCTCAAGAGAGCTGGTGAGAGATGCAGGGGTGAATGTGCTGAAACTGTGAACATTACATGCTTACCTCCGCCCAGATGTATCCAGCATCTTGAATCTTTCCCTGAATGCGCCCACTGGCACTCTCAGTAACAGACCCAAAATGTCCTCAGGTACACACCTTGTCCATGATGGTCATTAATATCTCTGCACACTCTTGAATCTCTAGTCGCAAAAGGTCAATTGTGGTGACAAAGTGTCTGACGTGGGTGTTGGCTGGGTTGATGCACACCACAAATTCCTCTGACTGGCAAGCTCTACCTGAAAGCTCTTGACCAATGGCAAAAACTGTTTGGTTTTGAAGTGCTGTGCCTACATGTAACCAGCAGCATAGAAATAGAGTGTCACTCAGGGTCCATCCTGCGTCTCTGGAACAAGGGACTCATCCATGAGTACAGCTGGCCATAACAGGTGAGTCCGCCCACAGAACCTTTCCCTTGGCTCTCTGTGGATTCTTCTGAGGTACAAGAATGTTGCCCATGAGTAAGTACGACAAACATTTACGCAGACATGTTGGTCAAACAGACCCACCTGCATTAGTGCATTGTGGACATGGAATTATCTTGCCATTGACTACCTTGGCATCACAAGCCATAACATTTTTGTTACTTTGTAAAATTGTGCTATCCCAACCTGGACATGTAAGACCACAGTTGATGCATGATTACCTGACTTGAAAGGTCCGGCCTGTTGTGAGCTTCCAGCCAATTGAAATTCATTGTGACATGTTACTGACCATATGTGCGCTATGCACAACACCCTTTGGTGAGTGAGCAATTGATCTTCATGTGTGTCATTTTTGATATTGCAGCCATGCTGAAATCTGTGGGATGCTTTCCTTACAATCTGCATCGACCGAGATAAGTGGAGATGGCCCAGTGCAGTTTTGGCAAGCATAAATCGGAACAGAAAACGAGGGACAATCTGGGAAGGAACTGGTGCAGAATTGCCAGCCGTTGGGCCTTTCCAGACACTATATATATCCCCCACCCCAGACTTTCTATATGTTGACAGTTGTCCTGCATTCAACAAGTACTGAGCAATCCTTGATGGAATTTGTTGATACAGCCTTGAATCTTTTTCAGCGCACACGCCCACTGGTCAACAAGAGCCAGGGTCCCCGTCATGGGGTACAAAATCACAGTTGGTGCAAGTACAGACACCGTATTCCACTACCAAGCTTTTGCAGTGTATCAATCATCAGTAAAAACCCCAGGCATACCTGCAACTGGTTGGGTAGAGTGGTGAGGAGCATTAGGATCAAGCACAAAAGCGAAATCCCACAGCCACTTCCCTTCTAGCTAATATAGTCAGCATCAGACCAGCGACCACCAGAACCTGATTTTGGCATGGCTTTGCCCTTGTAAACGTACACTAAATCAAAATTGTATGTACTGATGTAACCTACTCAAACCAACTTAGGAGAAGCCATGCACAGTGGTCTGGACTGTGTGCTGTGTGACCAGGAGGAAAATATATTTATCACTGCGTGGATTCGCTGTGTGCATGGTTACTTGTTATCTAATACCTCAGTTGCAAGCACTCACCCCACGTAGTACATGATCCAGATCGAGCCTGGGTGCTATACAAGCATCATGAATGCCAGGCTGAGATTAACAACCTCAAGCACTGAGCTGAGGACACCAAGGAACAGAGGCCCTGTTGCTCTTCCACTAGGAGGATTGACCAGTCCAGACTCAAAGCAAACACCACCAGGTTTCCAGAGCAGTGGGTTCCTTGAGCTGGTGCATGGGGACAGGTGTAGTGTGTCAGCTAACTGTCCACGACTCAAAAATATATACCAAGGCCAGTGCTGTCAACCAAGAGATATGAATACTGGCAACGCAGAACGAGGTGTAGGTTTGTTTATTAGGTAGTTGATTTCCACATGCCCTTGGGGCTCCATCTTTTTAGTACTCCTATGCAGCCACCCCATCTGTTTTGTAATGTTGCTTGTTGGTCTTGTAGGCGATTCATGTTCTTGTGAATCAATTGATACACTAGAACAAAAGAAAAAATGCCACATGTGTGCCTAAACAGGGTCTCCCAAGCTGCTGATTGATCAACTCTGCAACAATTTAAGACACAGAAATGAACCCCAGATGCAGACCCCAAGCCTTTTTACCTCTCCAATGACAGCTCCACACCACATCTCTGGGCTGTGAATTATGATGAAACGGGCAAAAACCATACGTAAGCTGACAGGTGGTAAACCCCTGTGGATGGCTTGTGAGTCGGAGTTGAAGCAACATGTGAGTGTGAAGCTGACCCACAGTCCTGCTGCCCTGCAACTCCGACAATAGATTGCAGCCTGCCCATACGCACCTTCCACAGCTTCCATCTAGAGAGGGCCCGCGAAAGACCACACAATTGAGTCCTGGGTCGATTTTGGAGCAGCCTGGCTCCGCAGCTACACAGGCGTTGCTGACCATACTTTCGAAGTGTCCTTGCAGGTGGGACCCATGTAACAGTACTTCAACTCTTCTTCCAGCCAAGGCTGATTTGTCATCGATGTGATTGTACATGTGTCGTTTCAAGTTTCATCAGTGGAATTGTCATTAGTAACCACGAGCCTGCACATGGGGGTGGCATGCACTCAGTACTCTGTACACTCAATGCTAGTCCACGGAGTCAGGCATTCCAGCTCGTGCATTGACTCGATGGGCCAGGTGGGGTCAGGCACTGACAACAAGAACCTGTATCTTTCCTCCTTTCAGCTATGTGCGTGATTTCTCCGAGTAGGAGACACCTCAGAGCGTGGTGTACATATTTGCCACCGAAACATCCTCCTCCCGGTCAGGGTGCATGTTTTGGCAAATGTCTGTTGGTGCAGTGCCAGCTATAACACTGAGATTGAATCATTTCGACTGACTATACCTCAGGTGAAGCACATATACCCACCCCTCCTCTGGCTGAACTTGCACTCCTTGTTTGGCCGAAACAATTGTGTCTTGACATGAGAAAGGTAGGAGTACTCCTATTGATAATCAATGCAAAATTAAGGCAACAACCACACATATTTTTCCGCAACCACTTTGCCAAGGTTTGCCTGGACATAGACACATTTGTTTTGAACATCAGTCCACAAGTTGTGCACTACAATGCAAAATAGCACCGTTCAAAAAATGTGGAACATAGCCCCTCCAGGTATATAACAGTGCTCTAACTGGTTGAACAGCTCTAACATTTCCTGCTACATCTTTTCATTTGTGGCACAATGTGAACCAATATCTCAGCACCTCTTCAACATGTCCTCTGCGAATTGGACACTACAAGGGTGGAAGGTAAGTACACACACTAGCCCTGCCATGTCCCTAGATCTTTTGCTCATTTTATAACAGTGTATTATTGCACAACTGATCAAATTACAGGAGCTAGGAGAGTACCTCAGAATCCTGGCTAATTTGTGAGCACATGCCATACCATGTGTGTCCTCTGCCCCTCTCGATGTGATGTATGCACCTGGGAGCCCAACACCTTCCAGGTTTCGATTGTTTGCGTGACACACAAAGCTTTTGCAAATTGTTACAGGCTGTGGTCACATCTACCAATGCACAGACACTTGGTGTGCTATGGAGTGTTCCAGATGGGCAAGGCGCTGTCATGTACATTGACAAGGTACCCCTTCCACAGCACTGGGTGAACTGTGTCAATATACACCTCAAGCTGCACATAAACGAATGAGCAGCAAGAGTTGCACTCAGCAGTTTGCAAACCCCACCCCCAAGTCAATGCACGAAAGACCTTCGACCCCTGGAGCCAGACAGGAGAGCTCCACAGAGACGTGGGAGGTGATGTTCCTCATGCTTGTCGAGATGGCACACAAGAACTGAAGACTGTGTCTCCTGTGGATTCCCAACAAGCTCACCATGTGTGTGCGATGTGGGGCGCAAATTTGCGTCACGAGCAATGACAATGAGAGGATGTCATCCTGCATCCTCTTCAACTGCTTCTCCACCAGCAAAGAAGGCTATGAATGCCCTCTCTGTGACTGTGCCACAAATCCAAGAGTCTTTATCCACTATATATATCCGATTTACTCTCATTCATCCCCGGAGGGTTTTCTTTGTGGCCACACCCAATGAGGCCAAACTTAGTCCCCCTAGTGTACCACCTAGGTCCGTTTTCAACACCTCTCTCTGTAAATTTGGTGCTACAAGGGTTGGAGGTAAGTACAGATACCTCCAGTTCCCAGAGCAAATCAAGAAGCAGGTGAATCATTGGTTCGGAAATTTTCCAAGCTCAGAGTGATGTCATGCACACACCATAAGTTACCCCATTTCATGTGCCATCCACCAACTAAAGTCCACTTGAATAAGTTGTCAATTAAAGGTGCTTCTTGAGCTTGAGGACTTTGTGTGAGAACTTGACAGAAGTTATGCTGGAGGAATCGTCATTGGACAGATATTTTCTTGACAGGCCTGACAGCTTCTCCTTGTTATACATTTTTTATGCTTTTCCTTTTTTCATTGTCTTGGCTTGTGTTTCAGTCTTGTCTGTTTGCTGTTTCATGTTATATCACCATCATCTCGTTGGCAATGATACTTCTTTGTTATCGATATCCCATTGTCAACAATCTTCTCTTGTCTTCTTACATGCTAGTCACATGTCTCATGAGTACACCTCTTGTTGCAACCTCTTGCTTTGCTGAGTCGATATCTTGTTGGCACTGGTTCTTATCTACATGGTGTGCTTAGTACTGAGATAGAAGTAGTTAGTCACATTGTTAGGTGGTCTAGATCGCTGACATACAGCCTAGACCCTCGTTTGATATGATTGGCAATATGTTTTGAATCATAGCTCCTTGAGGTCACCTGGTGTCACCCAGAGCTGATGGGTTTTCCTATACAATTTGTATATAGTTACAGGCAGTCAGGGGGGTTTTTTGTCCTCAAGACTTATTATCATCCTGTTACCACTATTATTGGTTTCAATATATTTTATTTTTACCTTATTTTACTTTTGAGTGTGCATGCATGCAATCTTGCTCATTGTAACATGAAGTTGAGGGCTGAATCTGAACAGACATAATAACAAAGTTAGTGCACCTCAATCCCCTTGACAGCTACACAGAATAAAACTGTCATTCTGGAATCCTACATTCTAGCATCATGGGTCCATCAATAGTAACTCAATTGCATCAGGCCCTCATCTGCTTACAAATAGGGTCTGATGGAAGGCAGTCGCCCTTGCATGACAGAAGCCCTGAATAAGAGCCATGGTGAACAGACAAAACCTGAGCTTGGCAAACACAACTGAAGTAACAGGTCAGTACTGTAATCTGATATGCAGTTGACAACTGTCTGCTCACCTTGTGGTCAAAGGTGTGCCAACTGGCTTTGGACAATCAATTGGAACAAAGTGCAGATGCACCTCTTCCAACCTCTGCTGTATGCCTTCTGGAATGCATCTGGCACTGATGAGATGTCTGTCTGCCTCCAGGTGAGGATATCGTTTTCCCATTACCCCTTCTTACAGCTTTGTGTGCCAGATGTTGGGTGCACAGCTGGTTTACCTGACTGCACCCACTATACTAATAGCAAGAGTGCCAGTTTACTGATGTGTTACATAGGTCTGATGGTGGAAAGGTTATCACCTCAAGTCTGCCTACTCCTTCATCAGAGCAAGCTGATGCTCAATGTTCTCCCAGAGGCCACTTTGCTGCTTGTCTTGCTTGTCTCAACAATGAATGTGCTTGTGACCTGGAATGAAGCGCACAATACTTCCAGCATTCATGAGATGTCTAGGGCTAAATTTAGCAGAGTACAAAAAGTGAAACAAGGTTATAAAGAAGGATGCCACCATATTTGAGTATGTCTGGAGCTGACTGCTGAGAGAATTACTGACACTTGTTTGCTTGTAGAATGCCTTCATGCAAGAGTTCTACAATCTTTCTCAAGCCCTTATTGATGAGACAGTTGAGGCTCTGCTTGAGCTCAACACCTCAACACCCCTTCATTTGGTGATCTTGATAATAATGTTGAGGTATAATAACCACACTGAAAATGCCATGGTGGCACAGGTCCAGTCTTGGCTCCAACCTTACAGCATCTACAGATGGTTTTGCAAATGAGGCACATTACTTCTTCAGGTTCATTTTTAGCATCTACCTCTTCACCAACCTTGAAGGAAATCTCTTGACCGACAAGCAGAAGATTGAATGACAGGATGAGAGGCTTGTTCAAACACCTTGGAAAGGACTCTGGAATTATTCAGGGCTGGAGTGAACTGCATGCTAAATTTAAACATCATGGGCTTAGCTCGTGTAGTTGTATTCTTCTGAGTCCTTCTTGCCAGGTATCCTTTAACTTGCTTCAGTCCAATGAGACTTGCCTCAAGACACGGACCCAGCGAGGTGTTTCTTGAGTCACACATTCATGAGTATCCTTTGTATTCTTTACCTTGAGGTGACTCTCACATGTTGAGTTGTTTTATCGACTCTTCAATGCTACCCACCTACATTCCCAAAATTGACCATTACTTCCGTTCTGGGCTCCATCCCCACGAGCCCAACCCTGACAACCCTTTCAGCATGCAAGGAATTACCCACTTGTTCAGCATGCTCCCATATCATTTCTATCCCAGCACAGGATCTGCTACTTCCAACACAATGCCAGACAGAGGATACTCAGCCTGGGGGTTCAGTGGAGGAATTGTGACAGACTTTCACCTTGTCAATCAACACATCTATGAACACTTGTGTTCTGTTTTTCAGGTATGGTTCCTGGGGGCCCTATCACCCCCTAATCAGTTTGTGTCATCAATCCTTCAGCTTTCACTGTTATGCCTGGTAAGCAAGCCAAGGGTACAGTACCCTGATTTCCTTCTCATAACCACCAAATCTCCGCCACAAGTAGCCAATGAGCGTAAGCGTGACAGAGGGGGACTGTCTGCCCCAGATTGAGGCTTGTTCACATCACAGGCAGGTCTGGTGGGGGGGGGGGGCAGTGGGAGCCATAAGGCACCTCATCCCTTTGAGGGCATATACTTTATATATATTCTACACTAAATTACAACCCTGACACTGGAAAATGTAGTCTCCATGACAGGAAACCACCTGGGCCAGGGTTAGCATAGCCACCTGGGCCAACTTGTTGATCTGTGTCAATGGTGCTTATCCCAGATACTTGATGACCCACTGGCCCACTGAGTCCATTGCTGCGCTCCTAAACAACACAAGGTGGGAACTCCTGCAGACTCTGAAGTGCCACTGAGATAGGCTTCTGAATTCAATTTCACATCATTGGGAGGTATGGTGCTCCTACTCACTTTGCCTGATCACTTTCACCTGATGGGTTCCCAGGCTATTTTCCATAGGAAAACTAATTGAGTACCATGACTACTCATATCATGCCACTTGGTGATGCAACCATTTCAAAATTTGGCACATAAATATAGACAATTCTTTGTTGGTGATTCTGACCCACTGAACTGTGTGATTGAGAGCAGGAATTGGGGGATTTTGTAGTGACTGCCATGGGGCTGAATTTTGCGTGTTTTCACACTGAAAAATCCAGATAGATTTTCACACAACATGATGTTTTTAGTATGGTTCACAGACAGTTTTTGGTATTAGGAGCCACAGCTTGAGTACAAGAGCAAGGCAAGGTCTACAAGACCCTCACTAGCTATGTCTGTGTTCCTTTTGTTCATTGGTTCAGCACTGAGTGCGACTACAATGCAATGGTCTTTGATTTTCTTTGGTCATCACTTGAGGAGCTGTTCCACTTTTGCAATTGCAAGTTTAAGTCAAGAGTATTTGTCGAGACCTGGCTCTCGGCGTCATGTAAGTTGTACAACGAGCAAGATTGCACTCACACCAAGTAAAGTAAAAGAGTAAAAAGTAAAATGATATTTAAACCAGGAATAGCGTTGACAAGACAACAAGTCTTGAGGACAAAACCCCCAGACTGCCTGTAGCTATATCCTATACATATTATGCATATATGAAAACATAAAGGAAAACACGTCAGCTCTGGGCGACACCTGGCGACCTCAAGGACATAATAAGTGGCTATGATCAAGACATATTGCCAATCGAATATCAAATGAGAGTCCAGGGTGTATGTCAGCAATCTAGACCTCTAATGATGTGGCTAACTACTTCTATCAGTAAGCACACTAAGTAAAAGAAGAACAAGTGCCAACAAGATAGTGACTTGGAAAGAAAGAGGAGAGTCACAAACAAGATGCACAGGAACTTGTCTTTTGCATGCATACAGGATAAAAAAATACACAACACAGAACCAAAAAAAAAAACAGAGAAAGGGAAAATGCTACAGTATGAAATATGGTATCTCAGCTGCCCCCAAACCTCCACAACTGTGAAGAGTCCCAGGAAGGTCATTTTGGCACATCTTCCACCAGTGTTCATTTCCAGTAGGAGCAGATCGCATAGATGGCCACATTGTGAGTTGCCTTGCAGATCTTCTGCCTGGTCTAACTAAGCATTGCCATAGTCAGGTGCAAGGGCAAACCACAAGCAGGCTGGGAAGCTCCTCACCCAGCAGGTATTTGGAAGGGTGAGAACTGCAAACCCCTGTGTGAATGAAATCAGGTCCATATATGTGCATGCCAGGCTGTCAAAGAGCCAAACATCCAATAGCAGAGTATCAGTCCACTTCTCATAGCTGAGTAACTGAATCAAAATGCAAGAGGAGATCAGATTGACCATATGTGTGGCCTGTCAATCCAATCCTGTATCTGCATGATGTTCTCCACAATGTCATACACATGTCTGCAGGTCAGCATGAAACCACATGTCAATTTCACAAGCCTCAGAAGATGACCTGCAGCCTTGAGGGTGGTGTCCAAAACCTAAGAACAGGAGTGAGCCAGACAAAATGATGTCAGCTTGCACCTCCTACCTCCACAGGAGAGAGCTCTGTCTAGTCCACCACCACTTGGAAACACTTCTGTAAAGAAGTGCCATGAGTCAAGTAGATTGCCATGAAGCAGTACTCTCTAGATTTCCACAGGCTGTTGAATGGTGCAGAGTGGATATATGCACATCAAGGACACCAGTTATTGTGAGACCATCAGAACTTGAAAAAGGTATGAGAGTGACTTACCCCAGAGCATCAATAACTGTCATGGGCTTGAGGGATTGCAGCTGCACTGGTATGCACACACACTGGGAGTTGTGTCACTTGGTGCCCAACTGTGGCACAAATACCACAACCTGCCACCCCTTCATCTGCCAAGCACCAGTGATGTTCCCAACTATGTGTTGTGTCAATTGCCAAAACTATGTGATGTAGAAAACCAGGCAGATAAGTCCCAGCTCAATCACTGGACATTTATAAAACTCTGGCATGGACTGGACATGGGTGTTAGTTTGTGAAATGAGTCCTGAGAAAATGCTATGTACAGGATAGAGTTGCCAAGTGATCATAGGATTCAAAACAATGGGCTGAGGTGTGAAGGTCTTCTACCAAAGTGGAAACACCATCTGACTTAAAGATGTTGAGTGTAAGGCACATGCCTTGCAGGACAGAACCATGAGCTTCAAAGCAGTAATTCAAGCTGCAAGCTATGCACTTGACAGGGTAATCCTCCTTGGACAGGCAGCATTGGCAGCAGTAACAGATTCCAAGGCAGGGAGATACAGCAGTTGTCCCAGGTTTCAGCACCTTTTTGGAGAGCTGGAAGGGTGCAAAGAAACAGGGACCATTTGCACAGATTTCCTGTGCTATCCATACATTGCTGGTGTCCTCCGGCCTGTTCTTGAAGCACAGTGTTAGCAAACCATATCTCAGCTTCAGCAAAAACACACTGAATCCATTAAATTCAGGATGGCATGCACACATTCCTGGACATCCATCATGAGGTGGTAATTGATGTGTTGTCAGCAACCATTTAATGACCTGTTGGAAAGATAAGAACTAAAGTTGTGATATGATGTGGGAATTTTTCTAATAATATTGTCATGTTTTCCAACATCAATTGATAAGAAGATTGGGGAGATCTGACTGATCTACTCTTTTCCCCCTGTGTTGCCACTCACTATTAGTTAGTATTGACCCCCTGAACTGGCATTAATATATTTGGAGACCTCCTGAACATTTATGGAAGACTCCCAAACAATCCAATAGTTAGATCAAAAGTTTGATCTTTGATCACCTGACTCAGGGGTAAAGGAGATTACTACTTGGAGTAATCACTATTACTGGAAGGGGCAGCAAAAGGACTATTGCCTTAACTAGATTACCTCAGACATAAGTCCCTAAGGACAATCCTCAGGTTTCTAGTAGCACCAAATCTGTTATGACCCAACTGATAATGACCCTGAACCTATATGCAAATGCACACAATATGCAGTCATTACACAGCCATCACAAGTTGCTAGTGATCACATGACCTGGGCACTTACAGTGGTTAGCTAAGTCAGATGTGCAACGTCTCTCCCATGTAATGGTCTGACCTGTGACCTGACTAAGCATCACATCAGGAAAAACTGGGAGTACCAATCAGGCTAAATTAGGCTTAATTTAGCCTAATGAACGGGTTAGGGGGATTTATGTCCCCCCCCTCATCATTGAGGTAAAATGGGTTAAATTGAACTGGGGGGATCTCAATTTACCCAATTTAGCCCAATTTAATGAATTTAGTCAAATTAAAGATGGATTTATCCCCACCAAAATCCCTCCTCTTGCCTCACAGTTGTTGCTAAAGCCTTCTCTTGCCTGTCAATGGCTCCCATGATAACTTCCAAGAGTGCTGCTATGCACTCAGGGGTTGCTTAAACCAAATTTACCTAAATTCCATTAAATTGAGTTAAATTGGCTAAATTTGCCTAAATTGAGACCCCAGATCCCAATTATTTCCCCAGTTTTTCCTGATGCACATGACCTAGGACCCTGTGTGGCTCCTATAAGATTCAGAGCTGCAAACAACTGAGGTATACCTACACATGACTCATAACAAAGACATGTGATGTACCATGAAGACTGTTGATCTGCAGCCACATGTGACTTAGTGTTCTGCTGTGGACTGCGGATCACTGTATGAAGTCGATGCCCCAAAATTTGGGGTGAAACATCGAAATTCTACTTTGTTGGGTGGAAACGACCCATTTCGGACATTTTGGGATGTCCCAATATTCCCTGAGTTTCAACCTAAAGTGCCTTTGAGACAGAAAAGTAAGTTACGATACTAAAAATTGGGGCTTTTTGACCCAAAAACTAGTATCTCAACTTCAACACATTTACACCTGATTCTGCACATTCTGCGCGAGATAAATTAGGCATAAACATACTAAAAAAACAGACAAACCGATGGAAAATTTGCTGAAAAAGCTATTCAAAGGAGCACACTGGAGGAAGGCACAGCCGCGGGATTAAGTGTTTGGGGCTTGAAAAATGGGATTACAATGTGTTGAAAGGTGAGTTGTACCAGGCCAAAATTCAGCATTGAACCTATTAAAATGCACACACACAGGCGAAACACTAATGGACAATAATCAAGTGTTTAACAAGCAGGTGTTAGAAAATTTAAAAAAATAACTTATCAAGTTGAAAAGTGCCATTTTAGCTCATGTTGTGCCGGGCTTGGAAGACCAAAAAACAGGCTCATAGGCGTGAATATCAGGCTGCTCAGGACTAACAAAGCGTGCTTACATGTACCACCAATGTCAAGTTATTTGGCGTTCAGTGTGATATCGAGCACATCAAGTCGGACGACAACCGTAGTCCAATCGACAATGTACAAGGCATGTGTGGGCACTGTTATACACCCGACTAGACATTCAACATCATTAGTGTCAACGAGTTCTATGCTCCCAAGTTTGCTGGACGTGAGTTTGTATTCAATAGGGTCTGAATCAGTGTTTCGTCAGAGATTTGGGATTGGAGCAATTGCAGCAAGCACAACAGGGTCAAAGGGTGGGATGGATCCTTCAGCCAGCCCATAGAGCTCCTGTAAGAATTTGACATCGATGATGATAAATTCTTCGACATGGCCATAACCATCTGTTTGTCCATCATTCTTGTCCAGCACTCATGGTCTTGTTTGGTCCCAGTGCCAATGGTTATACCAGGTTCGGAACTAAAATCATAACTCAATTAGGCGTGCTGCACAATCATGAGTCTGAAAAGGATTGTGTGTGCTTACCTTGATGTAAGACACGTCACACCCCACCTGCTCGGAGCTCTCTGAATATGCACGTGCACATATCAGGTCTCTGCCTCCTTCCTCCCCTTGGTGCCCTTGATGCCATGGCGTGACTGGCTCGATGTGCTGCATCCAACCCCATATCTTGAATCTATTCATGCACAACCCCCACTTCAAGTCCCAACAGGTGGCCAAGATAACTCGCGACCTTGTTGACCAGTGTCGCATGCAATGGCTTGACATGCCATGGCTGGACGAAGACAAGGTTTGGGTAGCCATTATATCAAGTACCAGTGGCAACATTGTTGTGACGCTCATCAAGGTTGAGTTCATCAGCAAGCCCATAGATCAGTTTGATCTGTGCCAGCTGTGTGACATGGACAATGTGTCGGTTTAGGCTGGAATAGGGGAAGCACCAGCTTTTGTTTGCATGGGCAAGCACACCACAAAACTGTTCCATGGGAAACGCCCAGTAACACCAGACCAGTCCCAATGCTGCAATCTCATCAGCGATATGCAGCAATGCATGGATCGGCAGCGTGCAGACACAGATGTGGTCATGCTTGTGCATGTAGTATAGGCTAGTAGAATAGGAACAATGATTAGCATAACACTTTGATAAAATATCAACAGTCAATGTACCGTTCATAATCTACGACCCATTTAGCAAAGCAAAGCCCTCATGAATCATCTCAATGTCATCCTTGTTGATCATGAATGTGAGGCATAGGTTGATGGGCTGAACCAGCTGAATGAAATGTTGGTAGTAGACTGGGTGTCAGAACCAGTTGTGGAGAACTGCAGGGCTGAGCAGTGTCACAAAGAGCAGGTAGCTCTTGGCCGTTGCTTCGCTCCGACTGGTTGTGAAGTTGGGGATGTGGGATCTGAATGCCGAGGGGGTGGTGTCGCCAGCCTTGGCGCATGCCTCGGCAATCCCCTCCCACACTGACTTGGATAATCAGTAGTCCTCGTCACCATCCCTGTGGTCCTCATACTTGCCAGTGTGGGTCCATATGTTGGTCAAGCCCAACACGATGTTCTTGAACAACCCATGCATGAAGTCGTGTGGGAACGACAGTGGGAACTTGAGCAATGACAGATGAGCAAGGGGGGTGAGGTTGTTGATGCCACAGGCACGCGCGTGTTGTTTTTCCTCCGCGTGGGTATTGGCCTCCCAACATGTACAGCCTGGTGGATGAACTCGTTGTGAGAGCGGAGGGGCAAGTTGTGTGGACTGTAACAGCACTGTTCAGTGCAGTCAGGGTTCCAAGGGCGAGCGAGGGGGATGTAATTGGTCTTTTGGCCTTGTCCACCTCCTCGTCAGACACCAAGAATATGGCATGCATGACAGGGGGATTTCCCGTTGGGCCCTTTCATGCACATCATCTTTGCCACGGCCGGCATGTGTCCAAAGCACACTAATAAGAACACGTGCAGGCAGAACAGATGTTGATGGTCGCTGTTGAAAGTGGGCACACTGCACGCCAAGTCCTCAAGCTCAGCAATTAACAGTTCAAGGAATGTGTCGAGTTCCTTCGGTGACTTTGGGCCAGGGATCACACCTAAGCACAAGATGTGCTCAAACTTAAACCAAACCGAGGGAGGGAGGTTGTAATTGAATGCAATAATAGGCCAGCACGATTGCTTGCAGGACTTGAAAGGCCCAAAGCTGTCAGTAGACAAGCCCAACACGACATCCGTAGGTGCTGAAAAGAATTTGTGGTTGAGGGTTTCCCCATTGGCCGAGACGTATTCCTGGCGGAGGTTGTCGTAGCGTGTGCCATTGAATATATCAGCCATTTTTCCCACCTGAGCATGACATTCAGCATGATATTGCATTTTCCAAGCCATCTTGGGGTTGAGATACATGTTTCAGAGTTGGGGGATTAACAGGATGTAGACGAAAACTTGACGGGGCTTCAGGCAGCCAGATTGACAGTTGTGCCAGTATTGGGCTTGCGCGCAGTGCAGGCATTCGTTGAACACTTCATATGGGCTGGTGAAGGTGACACACAAATTGATGCAGCAATGGATGTGGACCCCGTTGATGCTGGCGAGTGAGGCAGCACAAGTATGCATATGAGATTTGCTGGGTAGGTTGCCAAGTCAGGTTGGGAAAGCACACGGGAGTTTTTCAAAGGTGCGGCTGGTGATGTCTGTGGTGACTTTATAATTGAACACCTGGACCATGAGCATGTCATCCTCTGGCAGGTGGCAGCCTACTGTGCGTGAGCATTGGGGATAAAATAAAATAAAAATTTAGCATACCTCCTTCGCAGGCAATCTCAGCCTGCAATTCCTGGCTGACAATATCTTCGGCTGATAACCCATGGAACCAAGGCTCGTTGGCATCGGCCAGGGTTGTATGGGGGGTGTTGTCATGCTCCTCGTCGGCAGTGGGTGGTGCAAAGCCGCACGGAGCAGGTCCTGTGCTGGGCGTGTCATGCGCAAAGTTGGGGTGCCAGAGCCAGGTGTCCTCAGCATCTGATTGGGGATCAGGGGAGCCCATCAGGAAGTCGCCATCGCCATCAGGTGCTGCATGAGCATCTGGTGCAGGTGGAGGTGGCAGGGTATGGCGTTGTCGCAGGGGAGGGATGGGAGGTGGGGACGAGGGTGGGTTTCGTTGATGGTAATGGTGTCAACCACGGTGACACGGAAGTTCAGGTGGTAGATCAGCTGCTGGGTTCAAGGTGCAGTTGACCACACAGAGTAGGTGAACCTGTTCGCACTCCTTGCCCAGACATCCATATCGCCTGTGGTGACAAACAGTTGCCTGCCCCAAGAGCTGCTTACAAGGTCCAGGACACTGCATCTCACGTGCTGCAGGTGGCATGGTGCTGTTACAACATTAGCCACCAAGAAATGAGTAAAGAGTTTGACAAAAAAAAAAAGGACGAACTGTGCATGTAGAGTATGTTGCCGCTGTACCGCTGTAAACGCGTGTTGCGATGTCCAGTGGTGTGTCCAACATGTATCAGCGTCGCTCATTCTTAAGCAGGGTGTCAATAAGCACAATATTGACACAAAAAGCACAGAAACATACTGAACATAGCAGCAATGAACTCAGTTTCATCACAATTGCGCTGCAGAGGGCTGTAACATGTGTGCTAGTACATGCAGGGACAAGTGGGTGGTGCACAGGGAGCACTAAGTGACAACATAAGCACATCATTGACCCAAAAATCCAGACTGAATGCACCAAATATGCCATCATTTTGCGTGGTGCTTCAGCAAGTAGGTCGTGAAATGTGTTGGTGATGCGCTATGGCCAAACAATGATGGCATGAAAGCCACAAAGCAATGCAGTCTCGTTTCAATGGTGCGCTTGGTTGCAAGGGCATGAGCGCTCATGCCCTCACAACCGAGAATAGTCAGCGAGAGTGCTGAAAGTTCTAAAAGCCAGTGTCAGGAACAGTTACCATCAGTTGAGGAAGGGGCAGGAAAGATAAAAACTTACAAGTAACGCCCTCTGGACAGGTGTCGTCACCAAGCTGAGTAATGGTGCAGAAGGGAACAAGGGGGGCAACTGTGTGCCAAAAACAGTGGCAGGTCTACATGACCCTCTGGGCGGGGGCTGGCGAATAGTAGACCGCACTCAGCGACGCCTGGGTAGTACCTGTCATGGATACTGACATCTAGTATCTTATTCTCTATAGGAGTCTAAACTGCTAGCATGGAAGGATCTCCTGGTGTCGCATGCTCTCCCTGTATTTGCCTGTTTTAACTGTCTTGCCTGCGCAAATCTAGTACGAAATGTAGTCTACAAACTAGTACTAACGTTTATCTGTCGTTTGCGCATTTTCTCACATTTTTAGTGTGAGAACTTGAGGAGATATAAGTGTTTGCTCTTTCAGATAGGAGCTTCACTTCAGTTTCTATCTTGTTTCGCTTATATCTCGTCACCTGTTTGTCCTAGCGCTTAGCTGTAAAGTGCGTCAGATACCTCGGGCTCAGATCTACCCGATCGCCAGCTTACTAAAGCTCTGATCATGCCCGATCCCGAGATATTGCTCACAGAGAGATGCTTTGCCACAAGCACTGCTGCCTCTGTAATATGACTCACTTGCTCATCAGATCTCCTGATTAGGATGCCATGTTCTAATTAGAAGTTCTGAGAGCTTCCAAGCTATTCACTTCGGCCCTATATGTACATATTTCAATCACATTATGCCTCTAATATATTAATAGGCCAATCACAGCCTCAGGAGCCATCAGCATGAGTCACTCTCTTTACTCCAAAGTCCCCAATTATGGATGGAGTGACTCCATATTGGGCAGTACTCTCCTTACATGCTGAATGCCTCTTGGGTGACGCACAGACCCCTGCCTTGAGTGTGGCAGGGTATAAATACACCCCTGTCTGTGCTCTTGGGCTGCACCCTACTTTACTACTTTGACTGCTGTCTGCTGCATTTGGCCTTGTTTCTCTATTCTTTTCTCATCGCTTGTTGCATCCACTTATATAGTGAAGAGTGCAGTGCATGATACTGTGTGCTTCAAGACATCAGCAACCAACTGACATACCTGGCTGGTTGATAGCAAGGAGGAAGAGTTGTCTGAGGATGAGCAGGTGGTGGAGAACGCGTGACTGCATGGTACGTCAATCTTTCACCCATGTGTCTTTTCATATCTTTTGCTCTGTTTGTTGCTCGCTGCTCGCTGATCTTGCCTGGTATTTTCACAGCTGACAACGAGCATTTCGCAGCTGACAACAGACACCTCATGGCCGAAATGGCTGAGATTTGTGTGATGCTCCACCGGCAGCAGCAGCGAGAGACGTGCGCCACTGGTGGCGCTTCAGGTTCAGGTTTGGATCGTGCCAACAGCGCTGCAAACGGTGCACCAGCTGCCAAGCCCAAGAAGGTGCCTGTCCCAGACAAGAAGACAGAGGTTATGATGTGGCAACTTCGCACACTGCTTGGGCTGGATGAGAACAAGATTCATTGGCTCGAGATTCGCGTAAGCCACACATTCACTCATGTCCACCCTGCTGATGTTTTTTTCAGTCGATCATTTGCAACCTCATCTCCAGGGTGGGCTTGGATTTCAGCCTCCCCTGGAAGCTGCAAGACAAGACTCAGCTCGGCACCCTTTATTCACTGGTACATCCCACAATCACTCCCAGGCTTTCCTAACATTTGGTTCTGTAGGTCAGAAACTGAGTCCCTGAGCTCGACAACTTTGTGAACAATTGGGGGGCTGAGTACCTCATGCAAGAGACATTGAACCACCATTGTAGCCACCAACTGAGCCTTGTGAAGCGGAGAGATTGACCAGCTGCACCAGCTGAGCGGTGTAGGGCGGCCAGTGAGTTGGCTTGTTTACTGACGACTGTTGCTAACATACACAATAGACATGGGGGCACCGGCCATGCCACGGGAGGATAGCCCTCCACGTGCTGTTACCCCCCTGTTCGGTCACAACATGGATCTCAACAATCCACTTCCTGTCCCCAGCCCCCCACGCACCTGCCCCAAGGACATGCCCTCCCAGCATACACACCCGTGCCCACACCCACGCCCTCTGAATGAACACCCCAGCTCCAGTCCAAGCAAACTGTTTGCCTGCTTGCCGTATGAACACCGATGACCGGAACACCAAGCCTGCACCCACTGCCAGCAGTCCAGCAGGTCATTCGAACCTGGCCCCTCACCATGCGAGCGCCGGTGGCCAAAGCGCTGAGCCTGCACCCATTGCTTGTGCTGCTGAGCCCGTCGACCCCATCAAGCCCGTTGAGCCCATTGAGCCCATTGAGCCTGTCAATCCTGTTGAGCTCGCCACGTCCACCCCACACTCATCTCCCTGCTTTGCACTTGGTGCCAGCAAGCAGCCAGAGGTCGCTGAGCCTACTGCCAGCATGAAGTGGAAGGTGCCCACAGGTGGGAAGACCACCCGCAAGACCCCTGCCAAGAAGGCCATGACCAAGAGCAAGGCTCCCACCTCAACAAAGAAGGCAAAGGCAAAGGCCAAGGCCAAGGCCAAGGGGAAGGGGAAGGGGAAGGGGAAGGGGAAGGGGAAGGCCAAGGGGAAAACTAAGGCCAAGGGGTAGGGAAAGGGCAAGGGCAAGGCCACCGACTCGGACAAGGATGAGGACAAGGACGACTTGGGCAATGCACTTGAAACGGGCGATGAGGGTGATGGTGACGATGGCATGCACACCTTGGACAACGATTGATGAATGCTTATGCACAGTTGTGTGTGATTGTGCGTCGTCACTTCATGTGAACTGATGTGCTGGATGCACCAGCCTGTACATAGCATCTGCAAGCTAACTGACACATTTCTGTAATTGTTTCCCAGTATTTTGAGTGCAGTAAAGTAGCGTACTATGGTTTTGAGCTATTTGGAACAGAAT
>WSTK01000297.1:0-38464 GCA_019616945.1 Ceratobasidium sp. 414
GTAAAGTTGTTTTGGGGGGTGAAAATGGATTATTTAAACCCCTGTATTCACACTTCACAAATTATGCTCGCACTTGCGCGCTGATTGTGCGATTCCAACGGCAGTATTTACATGCAAAACGGCCCAGCCATTGTGGAGATATGACTGCAAAGTCATTTTGACCCGAGAGCCAAAAAAAGTCGCAGCGCTTAGTGCCGCAGAGACTTTTGCAAATGACTGTAAGGTGAAAGACTCGCCAAATGACTATCAGTGTGAGGCATGCATCAAGGGGAAACTACATGTAGGGTCATTTCCAAAGGTGTCCAAAATGGCCTACATGGTGATAGGGGATATGGTCATGACGGATGTATGGGAAAAAGCGCAGGTGTGCTCACTGCAAGGGAGATAAGGAATGTCTCTGGAGAGCCAGAACTCCATCTGTCTCAACTACAAATACTATGTTTACTCTCTCTCTCTCTCCTGGGTGTGCTATCTTCAAGGATTGCTATAGTGAAGGTTTAAGTGTATCACTGCAAGTTCTAAGAAGCCAACACAGTCTGTCTCCAGATGTAGACCCACATTGGGAGGAGGTCCTGAACCCATCAGACATTGCCATACTGAGCAGCATTAGTGATACTGAGGTATAGCAGCACATTTTGATTAAATAGGTGTATTTGGTCTTGAACCATGTCACCATCATTGCTAAACTGATGTGGAGGTTGGTACAAAAACAGAGTGAGGTACTTGCTCATGACTAGGTGTTAAGCATGTGACACAGAAAATATGCTGGAATCTGGCTCCCGTGTGCCAGAATTTGGCATATTTCAGCCTCTGCAGGCAGAAATGCAGAATTCCTGCAGCATTCCTGCTCCTTTCAGCACCCTGAAGGAGCTCCTGCATCCTGGGCACCTCTGAAGGGTGCTACATGGGCAAAAACCGGCTGGGGGGGGCCACAGTCAAAAATGGCTCCCCTCAAAACCCACCGGAAATGTACATGAGATATACAATTAAATGCACATAAATTAGGAGAGTCTAAACATGTCAATGTGTGTGTAAAAATAAATTATTCTGATAGAGTAATAAATGTGAATATACTATCCAGAAATATTCAGGGGGAAGCACACCCCCTGAAATGGTGTTAAAATGACTGTTTGTAATGATCTGGACTAGCAAACCACTAATATAAATTGTGTAGATACTGTATACAAAGTTTGAAGACATTCTAATCAGTAGAAGTGACTGTATCAGCAGGGGTAAATCACGCTACCCCTATCCACTATCCATATTCACCCAGATTGAACCAGGCAATTCTGCATATATCCTATGAGTACATATGAATCACAATGTCTAATAACATTAGAGTACAAAATATCTCACCTGTAGGTACTCTGCATTTATGTGAACTGATATGCTGGATGCACCAGCCTGTACACAGTATCTGCAAGCTAACTGACACATTTCTGTACTTGTTTCCCAGTATTTTGAGCACGGTAAAGTAGCGTACTATGGTTTTGAGCTATTTGGAACAGAATGTACTCATTGGACTTTGCTCAAAGTCCCTCAGTTATCCTACAGGGGGTTTCTCCTATGATTTCAGCCTCTGTCCACCACATTTTCCCCTATTTCACACACTTCCAATGATCCAATTGTTGCCCTGGGAATTTGTATATAGTCTATTGCAATACCTAGGGGTAGTTCGCATACAAGGGAGCAGCATTTGTATGGTGGGGTTCACTAGTGTGTGTGGCATTTTTCAGGGGCAGACCCCCCCTCTGAGGCATTCAGGGTCAGGATAATTTATTTAGACAAATATAACTACATATTCAGGAAACTGGGAACTTTCTGCATATTGTAGTATTTATTGTACTGACTTGTTGTGGCCTTTGGGGACACTCAAAAGTTACTGAACTGGACCTGGGGGCACTTGGAGAATCTTTTGGCTTGCATAGAGCTTAATAAAACAACATTAAATATGGGGAAAATACCATTGTGTATTGTGGGAATGTGCTGGAATTTGGGTGCTTAAAATGCCAGAATTACAGGAGTTCCAGGTGGGAATCTGGCATTTTTCTGCATTTTTTCTCGATTTCCACTGCAGCTCCAGCTTCTGTATTGTGGGAAATGTGGGAGTGGGTGCTGAAAAAAAGCAGAAATTTCCGCACACCAGAGTTCTGCATGACATGCTTGCTAGGTGTGAGACCTCGACCACTTGCTCCCATGTCGGCTTCCACTCCCCAAGTTCTACCTTATATTTCGCTTTGACCACTGGTTGCCAAGTGTCTGCGATTGTAGCAAGTGTGAGGAGTTTGATTAAACTGTGGGTTCATTGAAACCCTGGGTTACTGCTCATTTTGCCAATCTCCCTAGGCCATAGCAGCATACAGAGGTGGAACAACAAGTGTGGGTGGGTTGGGTGACCAGTATGAGACCTCTTGAGTTGAATCTGAAGGGAGTAGGTACATCACACCAGCCATCACCATGCGAATGTGAAACCACCCAGGCACAAAAACAAGAAACTGGGGTGGTCCCATGCCATCTGCCTTGATCACACAGCTCTGCTGAAGGCTTAGGATTTTTTCACCAGTCCCCAAGTCACTGTGCACAAGTATAACATGAGTTTCAAGGTCTTCCCTTAGTGCTCCACCCTGCTCAAGCATTTTCTCAATTGCAGACACATTTCCATGTGTAGTTAATACACTGATACCCATTATACACATCAATTTTTGCATCAATTTCATTTGGGGAATCCAGCTTTGTTGCACTGGTGAGCCCAAATTTTCCTTTCACAAACACTCCTTTAAATCTGGCAGTATTGTCACCATGTTCTTGTTTAGCAGGATGTCATGTACATGCCAGGCAAATAATGATTCAGTACTGTGCCTGGCCTCCAGACCAGACAATGTCCTGAGCATCATTGACATAAGGAAATCATGTGAGAACACAACAGGTGGCAGCGAGCAATATGGGTTAAATTCAGAGCAAGCCCAGAGCTCTTGGCACAACTGTAAGTCATCATTTCCAATGCCAGGGTGGAGAGGGAAGAATGCCACAGTGGTCATTCTGACAAGTTGACCTGGGTTTTCTGGTGTTGGCTGCTTGGTATTGAATCAAACCTCAAGGTTGTCATATCCAATTGCAGAAACAAGTTGAGCCAATTCCATTTCATGTGACTTTTGTGCTGCCACAGACATGTTACTGACCATCTAATTTGCTGATGTTGGCACCATGCATAGACCTGCATGGGAAAGAAACTTGACAAGTCATTTTTTTAAATGTTAGTGCATTTAACATCAAGTGAAGGCAAACCTTTTTGCGCAACCCCAAATACATGCAAAGAAAGAACAGAGAGATGTACAAAGACAGATTAAGAGTGTAGAATTACTAACTTATCACAGGCTCACTAGCAGAAAAGACAAGGTGCAGAGGCACATAAAAAACAACGAAAACTATCTAATGATATCACTGAAACGACTGGAGAGATGGACATAATCTAGGAGACCAGGTAAGGCTGAGAGGTCAGAGCCAAGGAAAGAGAGTTTAAGATATTCCCTGCCCTTTGAGGCAAGGACGTTATGCCTGATCACATCATACTTGGGACACCATAGGATGTAGTGGGTGATGGACTCCTGGGCCACCCCACTGCCAGGGCAAATGGGCATGTCAACAGCCTTCATGTTGAAGAGATGACACTGAAGTTGGACATGTCCAGTGATGGGTCAGAAGATGAGTGTCGCCTGGGAGCAGGAGAGCTTCTGGTGTTGTGTGTGAAAAGGTCTGGTTGGATGTTGGGGAGCCTGGTCAGCAGCCTTTTCCCTGTGTCTGAGTCACAACAGTTCTGGAGTGCGAAGTCACATTTTGCCTTGTGAGCAAGGGTCCTGCATCGGGCACAGGTGAGGACTGGACAATAGTTGATGAGCTGGGGAGGGATGAGATTGTGCAGGTACTGTTCACCTTTCAATGCAAGCTTGGCTTCCTTATCTGCCAACTGGTTGCCACAGATGTTTCTGTGGGATGGGCACCATCTGAGGGAGATGCTTATGCAGTCTGGGTGGCCCTCAATCCTCTTTATGCCTCGCTTGATCACCTTAAGTAGGTTCCTCAGCGCTCCATGTGTCATGCCTTGCACACATGCCACTGCTACCTGAGAATTGCAGTAGATGGTCACCTCCTCAATCACCCATAAGTGCCAGATGACCTGGGTGGCAATGAGGATCCCCACAAACTCAGCTTCCACAATTGTGCATCAGTCTTTGTCTCCCAACCTGGCCCCTGCCTGGTCCTGAACAGTCATGAACTGTCAAAACAGCTGCTGCCTCTACCCTGTGGACGTTGCATGCACCATCTGTGAAGACCTTCACCCTGGAGTGGTCAATCCTGATGTCCATCAATGCAGTGCTAGCATCCAGGAAGTGACAGGGGGGTACTATGAGTAGTGGTATGGCATTGTGCATGAAAAACCAGTGCCTGAGTTTGAAGGGTATTCTCCTGGTGTACCACAGGATCCTTTCCAAAGGAGGGATATGCACACTTTGGCCTGCAAGAGCCTCAGTGACTTCTCCCTTCAGTGGGTGATCTGCAGGCACAGAGGCCAGACACATTGCCACCCTCTGGGATGCCTCATTCAGGAGGTATGGGACTGTGAGTAATGATGTGAACACATTGAGGTGTGCTACTGGACCACTCTCTCAGAAGTGCCTGTGAGTGAGCAAACATGCTGATGATTGCCTGCAACATGTTGCACAGCATGTTGCTGTTGTTCATGCATATATTGAAGAGAGCGAGGTGCCACTACAACAAGGTGAGTACTTATATCAGGTAATCTGTCTTCAATCTATTTACCATGTGAGTCCTAGCACCTTGCTGTGCTCCTTATGCTGTGGTGCACCTGTGGGTGTGCTCCAAGTGTTGCTGCCTTGACCCTCAGCTGATCCTGGTGCAGTATGTCCCTCTGCATTCAATTCACAGTTTGGTTTCTGGTGTTCAATACCCAAACCAAAACTGCAGGAGCCCTATGCCAGTGGTCTGGTGCATGCATGTCATGTCTATAGACCTTATATATAAGCCCTTATTCTGTGGACAGACCCCGAGCACTACCATAAATTGGGGCCAGAAGCATGATCATTCTAACCAACTCTGAACCTGACCTTGACCTGACGCAATGGACTTTAAATTACCAATCAGCTGTGGACTGAACTGATTCCTTGATTGAGGTGGGTGACCGGTTGCACATAGGGTTAGAATATTGACCAACTGGGGCAATATAAGGCCTGGCTGGGTCGTTTGTCATGCCTTCAACACATGCTACCCAAGGTGTGGACATGCAGCATCCCAGGTTTCCACCTAGAGGTTGTGTTGCTGCCGCCAAAAGAGTGCTGGCTATCAATCGTGATTGGGCCTATGGTGTTGTGTCTTCATGTGGAATATGGGGATAGCACAGTGAGTCGTTGTGTTATGGTAGATGAATGGACAACTCAGCAACCTAGGTTGTAGGGACATACTGAGTCTAATGTCATAAATCAAGAGAATTTGTTGCTGCCGATCACAATGTTGGAGGATGAGCATGTTGGACACCAAGTGGACGAAGATGAGGAGGGGGATGAGGATGAGGGGGATGAGGATCTTGAGGACAAAGATTGGGAGGAGGATGAGCTGGAAGAGAAGGGGGGTGTAATGTAAGCAGATGGATATTTTACCTTTGTACACTTCTTGTTTTGTGAAATAATTATCATTAGCACACATGTTTTTTTCTCATACCACATTGATTCCGTTTCGCACTTTTCAATTGTGTGTGTGGCTGCCCCCACCTTGTGAACCACAAAGCCATGCATTGTGCGGGGGTGATATTCAAAGGTAAATAACACCCCTGCAGTTCATGGGAGTTAATAACTTGTCAGACAATACATGTAGGTATCTTATGATTCTGGCTTCAATGTGCAATAGATATGCTCTCACCAGTTACCAACCCATGCATACACTGGCCAAACATCCACACACCTGATCATGGGGACATTAGTCTCATCCATGTAGACCTCGATTTATAATATAAAATGATCTTCTGGTATCGAGTCCTTGCCCAAGTTAAGCGAAAAGCAAGTTATATGCAAGAGAAAACATACCTGCATTTTCCACCAGTCATCACCATGTTGTAATTCTTCCCAGAAACGCATTGGTGATGGATCTTGCTCTGACTGACGCATGAAGGGCTACTCGGGATGCAAGACAAAGTCCTTGAATAGTTCCTTTTTTGGTGAGCATGTTACTAAGCTCAGGGAATACTGGTTGGGAATTGACATTATAAAAACATAGTCGTGTCCTTTGAAATGGGTAACAATGGAGTGGGGAGCAAACTGGCAAGGTGGCTTCAGCCCATGCGATAATACAAGTGTACAGGTTAACCTACTTGATCTGAGGCACCTGATGCTTGAGCAAGGGTGGCATGATAATCAACTGCATCCCTCAAGGTCAGCCGAGCAGATGTCAGCACATCATAGTAGGCCCCAGTTTGTGTAGCATTTTAAGCTGGTTGTTAATGTGGTTGTTGGAGCAGTTGTTGTTTGTAAAGATTTCAGCTTGGCACAAGTCAGTGTAGGTCAAGATGGATTTAGAAAAAGACTATCATAAACGTAGTGTCATGTACTTGTGGTTGTATTATCCCATCCAGGACTAGTAGCTCCATGAGAGTAAAAAAGTGAGTCCAGTCCCCCCACTGCAGTTCCATTGAATGATGTCTTCCTTTGCGCAAATGGCCAGTTGCAGCGAACAAAGCTGGTGTTCTGCTTCTTTATGATATAGAAGGCCTGATCCCACTCTATCATGCAGACAAGCAGCACTGAGCAACTGGGACACCAGTACCCAGTACACTGCTAACCTGGCACTTGGGTTGTCTGCATTGTCACCATCTCAGCCACCAGCCTTGGTCTTCACAGGCACCCACCATCAGTCTTACAGTTTAGGGACCATCACCCACCGCAGTTGCAGTCTTGGCTCTTGTTGTGGATATTCACACCCAGCGGGCGGCTTCAGGGAGACCAGATGAAAGCTTCGGTCTCCTTGCCAGGATGAACCATTATTAGCTCTGACTGTTGGCGAGCCCTCTCATTTTGCATCCACCCACATTCAATCGATTCCATGAGAGATCCCCCATGGACAAACCAGTGGGTTGCTATGCTTGACCAGCAACCCAGGAATGGTCCCATGTGTATGATTGGGCTTGTAGGTATGAGAATTTTATCAATGAGTTGATGGCTAGAATATTTGAGTGCCTTCACAGCTGGCAAAGCAAAAAACCAACTGGGAAGCCCAATCCTGCAAACCTTGAACCTGTTCAGCCCTCAAGCCAACTCCACAGGGAATTTGGAACACTGTTCTGCATTTGAAACGAGCGATCAGGTTAGCACATTTTTTGGATAAATTCCCTGCCTTGTTCAGATTGAGGCAGGACCAATAGAGATTTTGTAGATGCTCGTGGCTACCTTCATGCCACCACAAGCCACCATTACGGTTGGTTGTACCTTCTGTGATGATGCAAATCAAAAGTGCAGAGTTGTCTGGTATGTTGGATTTGTTTGCGCTGCATATATGGCATGCTTGAGCAAGGCCAGTATGGACTTGTCCTCTGGGCTTACCAGAGGAAATCATGAAACTCAGTGGTGGAGCAAACAATATTGATACACAGCTTTAGAGTGATCACCCATCAGAGTGCGATCAGCTGCATATATAATTACCAGGGGCTATATTACACCCACCTGTAGTCCTAGCACCTCAAGCTGACCTTTGGTGATGAACTGCATCGCTTCCCCCTCTATATATTTAGCGGACAGGACCATGGCTGCAGGAACTCTGTCTACTTGTCGTTTTGGCAGCTGGTGCTACACACATGGTTAGCTGTGGTGTAGTCTCCATTTGGTGTACTTACAACGGTCGCACAGGAACTCAGAAGTGCTTGGTTTCAAAACTAAACACTGATTTTGGCAAGGGCCAATGCAAAACCACCTAGAGCACCCAGCACAGTGCATTAGATACTGGGCTACAGTTGGCGTTCCACATGAGCAACAGCTTCATTCGAATCCAGCAGGCATTGCAGGAAACCAAGGACTTGGTAGGGAGGGTAGAGAGAAATTTTCCTTGGGCAAATGAGCCTCATTGAAGCCCCCATACCAGGTGTTTGATTCAAACACTAGTCAGTTTATGATCATGCACCACATGCTAAGACACCATCACATCGTGAAACATGGATGAATTATGTCTAGCTGAGGAACCAAAGGTCCTGAACAGGGAAAAGATGGCATTCTACGGTGCTGCGCTGGGAAAGTAAACAGGTGCCTGGTGGACAACCCGGGGCGTAACACGGGATACCCACTGAGAATTGAGTACAGTGCAACCCACTAGCAATGCACCCATGGTCTATAAAGTCGCATGTTCACAGACTTGTAACACAGTGGTCCCCAACCCCCTGAACATTGTCAGGGAAACCTGCCTACCAGAGAAAAAAAGTGGGCAGGTCAACCTTGTAACTGCACCCTTGTATTGCCGAATACGAGGGTCCATGGGTGAGGGTTGCCATTGTATTACGCAATATGGGGGTTGGCCTGTAAGGGCTTCCTTTATATTATTTGTACAAGGATTTATGCACACAGGTAACCCCCCACATACATACTTGCCAACATATCCAGCTGAATCTCTTGAAGATAGTGCACTAGTGATCCAGGTAATATTACTGAGGGTACCTAGCCACCACCTATGGTCACACCACAAGAATCTCCCCAAAAGGAACTTCTGTCGATAGAACGAAATGTCACAAGGACCCAAGAATCACCGTCTGAGACTCTCAATTGAGCTTGGTCAACAACACACTGCTGTGAGCAGCTGATCAAGGGCTTATTTGGCCCCTGCCATTCTACAAAATTCTTGACACATTGTCCAAGGGCTGTTCTCATGCTCTCAGGTGTTTTTACCTGTCACCAGAATACCCCTGATGGTGTGATGCACAGGTTATACAAAACCTGCAGGTTGATTGTGTCTGGCAAGATGGTGTTCCAGCTCAACGCGTAAGGCACTGCACTGTTGGTGCAGGGCTGTTATGTTAGATGTTGGGCACATGTTGGCTGCCCAGGCTGCGATCAGTGCCACTTTGACCAGTGCATTAGTAATGAATCTGCAACTGCCAACTGAGAGATGACAGAAATTGTGCAATAAGTGCCAGAAAAACCAACCAGGGGGGCATCAAGTGAGGTGGGAAAAAGTGTGATCAAGCAGTTCAGAGACTTGCCTGGAGTATTTGGAAGCTTTGTTATACTTGTATTGGCAGTGATTACCAATCAGGATGGATCTAGGCCAGAGCATTCCAAGGTATATTTAGGCAGGGAGGCATGAATATTTGATGGCGAAGGGGGGTCAAACAGACTCACTTTGACATGTGTTTGGGGTTGAGGGCAGTTTTTTTCAGCAGTTCAATTGGGTGACAACACCTGGTGAGGTTGACAACAAGGGCAATATCGACAGCAGACTGAGTTCAAAGGTTGTTGAGAGTGCAAAGAGGGAGGTGTTGGTGTCCATGTTCACTGGTCCAGGGGGTTATATAGATCTACTGTGCAGTAGATATAAGCAAGATCAGGGTAGGAATGTGTGAACAACATGAGAAGCTGGGCAGGACTTCTAGGTGGACCAAACTCAAGTGGGTAAGACAAAAGCCAAGAGAAAGAAAGGCATATATCAAACTGGGGTTTGTATCGAGGGCATGCATGTAATACTTGTTATAGAAGCAGGAGGGGGGGAATGGGCAAGGAGAGTGTTCAAAGATACAAAGACTGCAGGCTCAACAGGCAACATGTAAGTGAGATTTGGTGAAGAGCTTCAGCACAGCCAGCAATGGCAGCCAAGATATCATGTCAGATGGTGCTCCAATTGAGGATGAGGATACAGGCAGAAACAGCCAGGCAGCAGAAGATAATTTGGGTGGCTATGTAGGTGGCTGTATTGAGGAGGGTGGGCTGGTGCAACTTGGGAAAGATGTTGTCACTAGACAGCAGATCAGCCCAGCTGAATATCAATCAAGGGAACAGAAATAAACTAAAAGTGTAGAGGTTGGGCAGGGTATATATGCAGTGGACAGCATACTTGCCACTGAGGAAGTTGCTGTTGACAGTAAGAGTGGTGAGGTCATGTCAACAGGGTAGGGCAAGAGTCATTTCGTCCGCCCACTGTCTAGGTGTATGCTGAGCGAAGACACCTAGGACACAAGTTGGATGTTTGAGGCAAGGAAGTTCGTGTTTGCCAAACCGTAAAACGCAAGAAGGAGTATAGGGTGGGAACTTCAGGTAGGCAATGGACAAGAGGTGCATGTAATTGAGGTTTGGTGTGTGGTTGAAGCACTCGTTAGGGTGGACAGCTAAACTATCACAGGACAAGGAGAGTGTGTGCAGGCCAGGAGAAAGGAAATGGGAGAGCAATTGAAGTTTGTAAAAGTGTTGTCTTGCCACTGGATGTTATACAGGCCTACTCTGATAAACAAATGGCAGAGGTTGGGGAGCAAGGGATTTTTTCGACCAAGAAAGACAAGCTGAGGCACTGAGGTTATAGTGTGTGGAGGCTCAACTGAGGGGCTTGAAGGAGTTCACAAAATGGCTACTACACATTGGTGACAAGAGTCGATGCACACTTGAGATCATGGATCATTCAAACTTCTTCCACCACCACCATGACCGAGTCCTTTAACTGTACCCATTTTGAACATGTCTGACATGTCTATTGTACTTACACACTGCATGGTTCTCCTTGCGGATTTTGTAAGTACAGTAGTTTCGTCTATTCTTATGAGAGGTTTTTGATCATGTTTTCGATTCAGGATCTCGCGCCCACAGTGACTGAGAATGGATTGTTCACATCACTGCCGTCGCCAGTATTGCCACCTACACAGTTGATTCGCATGAATCTTAGCACGACCAACAGTGTCCTAAACATCACAATCATGCAGGTCAACAAGCAGCCAATTGAGTACATCGAATGTTCAGTCTCTCTGGTGTATTCCTTATGCATTGTTTATATATAGGTATAGTTTATGGTTTCAAGCAGCTGATAAAGCAGCACTGATTGACCTAACCTGCACAACAATATTTTCCATTCATGATTCCTCCTGTGCATATACCAACACCAACATTGTTTTTCCCATGTATATAGATTCAATATATTCCTTACATGTATATGACTCAGCTAATATGCAGCTGCTCACAATTCAGCAACATTCCAGTGCATTGTACGTTTGACATTGACATGTCTCCCAGCTTACCTACTAATTTGTGGTGGCTCTTGAAATGTGGGAAATGCAGGAGTTCTGGGCAGGAATTCCACATTTTTTTTCATTTCCACTCCTGTTTTGGCTCCTAGCAGGAGCCAATAAAGTGCCAGACTTTCCACATTTGAAAGTTCCATGTTACATGCTTAGTATGCTTTTCCCTGATATATCCCTGCTTGTAGCCCTTGTGATGCGCTGCATTGCCCTTTACTCTCTTCCTGCACAACAAGTGAGTGACACAGGGGTTGCATAACAACTGAACAAACTCACACATGATGCCCTCCAGGTACTGTGCACAAGCCAACTACCTACCTATTTCGTGCTTTGCAGTATCAGCAGCCATGGCCCCCAAGGACACTTGGGACAGAGCATTGGGCTCAATCAGGCTCAGGACCAACCTGCTCCTCAGCCACTGTGGATTCCGCCACTTTTGCCACCTGCCATGCCATGACCATAGGAGCGGTGTAGCCTTCTTGGTAGGACCAGTCAGTGGCAAGTTTGTTCCTGTGAGCCAGGGTCATTTGTTAAAATGCCATTGCCTATGAGCTAAGGCACTTACATTATCACGCTGAACACCCTCCCCTTAAATCCTCCCGTGGATGGCAACAGCTTTTTCCTCTTGCATGGCTCATTGACAGACAGACAAACAGTGGCTGGGAGTATTGGCAGATACAGTGGTTTCATGGGTGAGCAAGCAGTGTTTTTTGAGCATGAACAGTGGATGTCATGGTGGATATGTGCTTTCTGGCAGGGAGCATGTTGGGCACTATTTATCCATGCAACTTTGCGGGCTGAACTTGGGCTGATTGCAGTAAGGTCTAAGCTGGACAAGTGAACAAGGTGGCCACAGGTGTGGCCAAGTTGCATCAGCTTGGCTTGACCACATTCGGTATAGATGTAATGAACACTGCCCACGAGTCCAGCACTTCATCCTCAGCTGCACCACACCCTATGGATCTATCCCATATCCACACAGCATTGTAATAACCACCTCAAAATCTGTTACATTGGTGCTGCTTGTTGTTCTCATTTCCCCTTCTACTTCCATACATGACTTGGCCAGTGCATGCAGCAACACCACCACCCTTTGGGGCCAGGTGCACCACATCTATAGCAACCTGCCCTCAACCAGATATTAGATCACACTCTAGCTCAGCCTCCTGTACTTCTACTATCATGCCACCTACTGTTACTACAATGAGCCCTGCCCCTGTTGGACATAATATGTTTCTCAAGCAAGCGAAAAAAGGAGATCCTTAGCTGAAAGCTTACTTTATCCTCTTTTGCTTTCACACTCAGCAACCATGTTGATATTCTACTGGCCGTCATGGGCAAAGAAGGGAGTTCAGATGGATTTGGAGAACCATGGGAGATTGTAGTAGCAGTCAGGGTAGTACTCATTGTGCTGCTTGCAGTGGGAAGTGACAACTGATGCAACAGCAACTAGGATGCAGAGCATGGTGGCAGAGGTGAAGGGGGAAGTGCGACAGGAGATCCAGCACAAGGGGTCAGTGTTGGAAAAGAGGGATGACGTGTTGGATGAGAGGGAGGCATTCTGGAGTACAAAGCGGAGGAGGAACAACATCACATTGCAGCACTTGAGGTGGAACTGGGGGAGGAAAGAAAAAAAAATTCACACATGATTCACTCAAGGTGGACAACCTAATTGCAAAACTAGGGGACATTCTAAAACCTTGACTAGAATACTCACCTAGCAAATATCACTTACACAATTCGCAACTTCTTAGGTCTTGCATATCCCACCTGTCCTTACTGAAATTAGATGAAACAAAGGTCAAAGCCTATCAAAGAACAGCTTCAACAGAACCAGGTCTAGCTGATTCAAGTCAATCCATTCTTTCTCTCCCTCCACACTGGCCGCCCCAAACCCTTAGTTGTGGATATGATTGGGCAGCTTCAAGTAGCCCATGACTCTATTAAGGAAGCTTTGGTTTGGGATCCTGAATCCCTGGACTATTGTCTCTCCACAACGTCTATGAATGGGATGCTATGAGCCCCAACCATTTCAGCCTTGGTGCTGCACCTGTGTGCTTTGAGGCTCCTATCCCACAGTTAAGGGTTTGTTGACATGAAGGAACTATTGATAGACCAACTGCAAGTTCAAGGTGGCCTCTTTCCAAAACCCAGTCATCGACCCAGCTGCCTCCCACTGTTACCTCTGGTATATTGTTGCAAGCAAGCAAAGCAACCATACCACCACCTGAATACTCAATGAATTGACTCCTCATCTGCTCATCAGCACAAATTGAAAACAAATGCCTACCACCCACCCTATCTGTTGCCCCCCAGCCAATGGCATCATGGTGATGGCTCTAGTGATGGTGAAAGCTTCGCATTGGACTTAGACTCAAATAGCCTGTACGAAGATATCATGGACTTGGACTGACAGACAGAATTAACATATCCAGAGGGAAGGCATGGCCTGCTTGTTGCTCATAGACCTGCATATTGATAACCTTGTTTCAGGATGTGGTGTCAAGCATCAACTGGTTTCTTAAACCAAGCAAATCAAAAGTTCGACTTACAAAGTGGGACCCACTGCATAAGCCTGGAAAATAAGCAGCTCAACACAAAGCTTACGACTTTTCTAGCAGGCTATTTCTGGTTCAGTGCTGCAGCAACCATCAAGCCATACAAGACTCTGTTGCTGACCCACTGGCCCTGGATGTTCCTTGCCAAGAAGAATTGGCTGCTAATTCGAGTGGTAGCAGCACAACACTTCCCAATTAGTTGTTATGATGTCGTCAGCAATTATTGTCCAGCTTGGGGTGGAACAAAAACCTGCTGGCTCTCTGCTAGAGCTTAAGCATACATAGGTCCAAGTGGAGAAAAAAGATGGTACTTCTTACCCATGGATTTGCTTGGCATTGTGAACGGGTTGATTTTTAGGGTTTTGGCTACTCAAGATGTGGACAAGTGTGAACTTTGGGCTTTGGTTGGCTCCTATTCAAGAAGGCTCACCTTGTTCTTTAGGTTGCCTAATTCCCGAGGTACCCATGGTCAGATGGTCCCTTTGAGATATGATGGTAATGAGAACCTCAATACTAAATCTAGGAGCAGACTGGATATGCTACATTATCTTTGTCAATAGCTTTTGGCAAGACATGGAGAGCAGCCTAACCTTCATGGTTTCTTCTGGTCACTGCAAAACTTCTACACAGCCCAGATGATTGGGCAAAATTTTGCCAAAGGGTTCATGGTGAGGCCCTTGTGGACAGGATTGCGTGATGTATTGTCATCGAGAGTACCAGGAGGCTCGACAGTAGAGGCTGACTGGCAAGCCAATGGGCTCAGCAGTGCCATCGAACCTTGAACATGTACACAGTCCATGAGGATTGCATGTCTTTGCACCCAGGTACGTTGTTATTGGCCCTACCAACTCATTAATCAGTTGGTTGGTTGATCTGGATTAATTGCTGACTGAGCAGCCAGTCCAGACTGTTGGTCAGCTGACGACCAAACATCACAGTTGAATGGGGAGCATACATACCAAGAGGCGAAACCAGATTGCATTACAGCAAGGTCCACCATCTTACAGTTGTCGCCATTGACCTTGAAGCACAACACAGACCTGCTGGACCCATTTGCAAACAGATGCTCATTTGCTCAACAAGGCTGAACAAGCGGCCTGCAACCATACAATGCTCACCTTACATTTCGCTAAAGCGATGAATGAAGGTCAGGGTGGAAGAGCCCGAAGATTATCAGGACCCAAATACACTCCAAAGCCAACAAGCTCACTCACACACAAACCTGTGATGCCCTCAGTCCATCTGTTCTTCAGCACAGCTCACAATTTTCAATTGCATCAGCCTTTCAACTTCCTCCAGGTGATACCTGGACTGGAAGGGGGCTCGACGTCTGCTGGCAGGGCAGAATACAGAATCTAGCTTGCGAGCACTGTATTTCTGAGGGAATTGCAATTGATAATGCAACCAAGTGACCATTTAAACCGATGTACTTACTGTACGAACTTTAAATTTATGATTGCCAACTGACCTTGTTGTCAGCTGACCCAGCCCACGAGCTGAGATCAGATAAACCAGAAGTAAGTAATGCTGGTTCAGAACAACACAGACACCTTCAGCCAGGGATGCTGAAAATACCAGCATAATACACGGCGAACTTGGTTTTGAAAGCAGCAAGGACACCTGGACCTGAGCCTGTTTCTAGTAAAAACATATTGCAGACAAAAGCCTGGGTTGGAAATCCACTGAGTATTCATCCTGGTACCAATTCACCATTATATATCGTACTCCCACATGACAATTTGAGGGTTGCAAGCATTTCAACACTGACACTGCCTTCAAAGCTAGATGAAAGTTTGGCTCCAGATTGAAGAACATGCATGACAAACAACAAGCAACACACAGGAAATGATACAGGTTGGGACGACTATATTTTTTCGAAAAAGAATAAACAAT
This sequence comes from Ceratobasidium sp. 414, assembly GCA_019616945.1. NCBI lineage: Eukaryota > Fungi > Basidiomycota > Agaricomycetes > Cantharellales > Ceratobasidiaceae > Ceratobasidium > Ceratobasidium sp. 414. The sequence continues at coordinate 15,715 of WSTK01000297.1, forward strand.
AGAAGATTGCATGGGTGGGATTTAGCATGAATATCAAGGCATGAAATACGAGCTTCTCAGCTAATTTAGTCCAGACTCAGGAGTGTTCCTGAGCGCCAATACTCACAAGTCTGCTCTATCATATCTGAGCAAACATGAGCATCCACACGTGTGGCGCTCATCTACATGTCTTGGGTGTGACTGGTGAGCATTCAGTGTGGCACAGTGTTGCTTGCCGCAAGTAGTGACACACAACGCCAAACCACAGCACTCCTGCTCCCTCTCCCCTCAATGAACATAAGGGGAATCAGAATGTGGGTGCACCAAGTACACGCAGGCCTAATATCCTTGCCCTTGCTACATGGGGCGGCGTTCAGCCTATTTCGATGGCTGAACAGCTGGTGTCACCCATGATTCATGGCACAAGCACTTCTCAGTATCACTCCATCCCAACATAAGTGAACTCTTGTATTGCTGGCTTCCCATTCCACTATACCTACCCTGTTTTATCCTTCAGTGCAGGGGCGGGACGGCCGGTACGCCTTCTTGAAATGTGGGTGCAGGCAACCCCAATCCCAGGAGCAATCCAGTAGCGGAACTTGAGGGATGACTCATGGTATGATTTGAGCTACACTAGCACTCAAAAGTGTTAAGCTATGTCAAAGTGGCACACTATTCTGCCTGCGACGGACGCACTCTTGCAAATTGAGCCATACATGTACAGCAGATATTGTATACAAACATATAGAGGATATACAGGCGAGATTTCGTAAATATCAGTCGATGGTGTGAGGATAGGATTGCAAAAACCTTATGTAATAATCTGCCTGATAATGTGAGAGAACGTACAGCCACCTATGCACAAGGTTATTAAATATTATATGTGTGACAATCCTTTGGAGTTGTTCAACCTTGTATGGATGGTGCACTTGGTTATTACTTGGAGCAAAACTATGCCAAGTCCAACTTGCCCTTAACCATGATTGTGCTGCCACTGCTGATCACCACACTGCCTCCTGCCTCCTTCCTCACTTGGAAAATCCCACTATAATAATTTCACATGCACTGTCTATCTGGGACACTCGGGAGAGGAAGAAGGCACTTGCGCATGTGTAAGAACGTGTGACGTGTAGGTGGGTGTATTACCCTCTTTGGCTTCAGGCTACAACCTGTGCTCACAGGGCCATTTGGACATATCAAGTATGGTTTCCTGTCCCTGTCCCCCATGTGATTGTGCTAAGCAGATCCATAGAACACAGTGCAATCACTTAAAACGAAACCAACGACGAACTGTGGGCATTGGCGTGCCTACCCCAGGGTTTTCAGGGGCTCAACCTGCCTCTTGATTTCTCCCCCTCAGCAAGATACACCCAGATCCCCCAGTGCCGACAATATTGCTTTGTAATATCTTATCATGACCCTGCAGGTACCTGATCCCTTTTGTGCAGCCCACAGTTATCACTGCGCCCTCTGCAGCCAAGGAGGATGGAAGAGCATGAACCTTGTGGTCATTGGACAAATAGCCATGGGGTGGTGGTGCGGAATGCTGTGTCGAGGGATTGCACACTGTGAATTACTACCCACCTGAGTTTAGGTGGGTAGCCTGCGTATGGTCAAACCACAGGCAGTCATTTGGTGATACACTAGGAGGGTTCCCACGACTCTTGGGTGAAAGTATTTATGAATTTGTTTAAAGTCTGCAAGGAAAGACAGAAAGTCGATTAGGATGCTTACATGTGATCCAGGGCATGATACACGAGTCATTCTACAGGTTGGGAGATCAGAAGACTGGTATCTTGGTATGTCGGTATATACAATGTGGGAATTCAGTGGCCTCTAGACATGGGCAAGATGCCCACTTGTAGCTTGGGCTGTTTCGCATGGAGCTCTTGCTCTTGATCCTCATATTCCATCCCCCCCTGTCAGTGGCCTATCCCAGACTCGTCCCAGTTCACCCTGTGCTGGAACTCCCATGCCTAGCGCGCCAGACACTGTGTCATAAGTTGCTTGACCTGCTCTGCCTTAGCCCAGGCCTTCTTCCGTTCCCTGTCTTCGTGCTCTATTGCCTGTTGCTGTTTCTGGGACTCGCACGCCTTTACAACTGCAGCTGCTCAGATCTCTCATGCAAACCTCAGACGAGCGTTTGTGTCAGGCAGCGTGGCATGCATGATTGTGTAGTCCAACTTGAGTCGACTTGCAGCAGAAAGAGACAAGCGCAACCCTGGTTCCACCCTCCCAAAGCTTCACCTTGTGCCGGAAGTCATTGCCATCGAATGCTCCTACACAGTGTGGCGTCCATTCCACTTCCAGGTATGCATTGGGCAGACCCAGTTTGCCTCCTTGAACAAATGTACTGAGCACACTGATCACATCCATTCCACCCCTGATCCCCTCGTGTCCCAGTGGAGTAGGCAGGTTCGGTTCACCGCCATGCCAACACAGGGGACAGCACTAGTCCAACCGTTCTCGCACTAGTCCAACCGTTCTCTAGGGCAACATGTGTGGAGCTGGTCACAGTCAACATGTGTTCCCTGAGCACTTGCAAGCTCTTGTTGAGGGATGCTGGTCCAGTATGCTAACTTGCAGTGGTACAATCATTGGGCTTGCAGCATGGCGAGAGCCTTGGCTGAGCATTCGTCCTGCAGGGTTTTCTAGAAGTGGGAGGACATGGCCATTGGTTGGATCTAGGCCCAGCTTAACTGTGTCGTCTAGAGGGGTGTGGGATCAGAGTCACTCACATTTTCCATCATGGTCTGGTACCAGCCAGGGCTGTTAGAATAGGCAAGTGGCAGTAGCTTGGACAGATATTCTCAGATGGTTGTCAGCACAGCAGTCCCCAACTTCTCAGGCAACGCCTGCTGAGCCTCTGCGTTGTCGTCCCCAGAGCCCCTCCAGCAGATATCCCCATCTGTTTCCATGTACGGCTCCAGGCAGGTCAGTGCAGCGCCGGACTCTAACTCTCCTGTCAGCATAGAAGACCACCCACCTTTGCCCAGATCTCCAGTGTTGCTGAGCTCATCTTCTGTGTTGCTTTCCTGCTCATCTTTGCTGTCACTTTCCTGCTGGTCCTGCATTCCACCTTCTCACTCAGACGCTAGTGCCCTTGCTCAATCTCGTGGGTGGCATTCACTGTCCCCAACCAAGCTGCTTGCTGCCTGGTCAAGACCTAGCCCAGCACTGGTCTTCTGGTCCCCCTTCTGTGTGCAGTTCATCTTTGCAGCATTTGACTGTGCTTGCTGGTCCCTGATTTCTGCGTCAGATATAGGATGATGCACCTTCGCCGGATTGCTCATCATCTGCAGCAGCTCCACCTGATGCAACGGCTGGCTGGGGAACATGGTGCCAGAAAAACATTGCCAACTGGGGCAAGACATAATATCAGACCCTCTCCTATGAACCTGGGGAAGTCCCACATCACAACCATCTTGCTCAGGTCCACGACCACTGTGGGGCTGTCTTCCACCTTGGGGCGCATCAGATGTCTGGCCAGCTCCTCCATGCATCCCCCAGTGTGTACTGGGACCTTGTGTTATTTGTTGCCACAACTGCATGAAGATGGCCACTCTGAAAGAAAGCACCACTGGCGATCAAGGTCAGCTCCAAAGCATGGCTGGTCACTCCAATGTCAGTGCAGCTGAGGGACACAGGCGAGGCTAATGTGCAAGGCAATTAGTCTTGTGTAAACGTGCAAACGACGGCGCAGCAGGCAGTGACAGCTCAAATATACATATGGATGAAGAGATGGGTATATTGCATGTGGTTCAGCTGCTGAAACAGCTCAACCGATTACTCGACATCTTGTCCCAGTTGCATGTTATCGCCTGGACCAGTCGAGTATGGATGCTGAGGGCAGAGCAGACAGTGATCGCGAGCACGCTTGTACCGCAAATAGAGATGGTGGCAGACAACCAGGAGATCATACTCAATTCATCAACATAACTTGACTGGCCTTTTGACACCTATGAATAGGTACAAATTTTGGTGGGGTCTAAAAGGTATTGCCAATTATTTCCCCAATTATGAATCATGGCAATGGAAGCTCAGAGTAAGACTGCAAGTTCCTCACCACATATTGTCACCATTTCACCTCATTTAGAAATATTATCCTACCCAACCACCTAATTTTGTCAATCCCCTCACCACCTTTGGATTCTTCTACTCTATGAAATCTTGTGAGCAAGACTCATATCACCCTGCTAGCATTATTCTTCCCTGACACCCACCTCTGTCTTTCCAGAACCCCTTTTCTTTGCCCAGCCAATCTCAGCATGCCCCTTTTTGTTACATCTGTCTTCACCTTTTACTGCATTTATGGTACCATATATCTGTCCCACCTAGGCCACATGATCAATTAACCACCACCACCCAGCACCAGGCTGCTCTCTTGCTTCACATTGTGCTATATTTTTCTACACATCAATCCTGCATACATGGTTGTAGGCCAATTCAATCTTCCCCACCCTCAAATTACTGATCTATTCACAACACAATGTTGCACACAGAGCAAACCTGACCAGGGCCACATGTGCTCAGTAAGTGCCGCCATTTACTACCAGGCTGCTGTTTGCAACCCCTGCATGACTTTACCTGTTGTTCTCTAACACCCACAATTACTCACTCTCATCTATGTATCCTTTTCGCTCAACAACACGCTGAAATTTTGTTAAGCGCCGCCACCTGCCACCTTGACGCTCTCCTGTGTCTCTTGGTCCAGAAGGGCCCAGGCACGGTTCTCGACCAGGTTTACTGGCCAGACAGAATTGACTGGTGGACCTTCCTGCAGTGCTTCCCAGTCAAAAGGGAGCTCATCAACAACGCAGGAGATCAGCTGGCAGAAATGGAAGTTGAGCTCTTGCTCTGGCAAGTCTGCGAGGTGGTCCGGCCAAAATCCCTTGAACCCCTGCATGGAACAGATCTCATACGTGGACGACAGTGTCTCGTTGACCAAATACGCTCCGTCTTTCACATAGGAGGACATACTCTGCCTGGTTCGTAAGGCAGCCTTTGAGTCGTAGAGGGTGAGCATGATGTCCAGTGAATCACCTTCTGCCCGTTCTACAACACCCCAGACAAGCAAAGAGAGGTCCCCCTGCAGGTCATGATACAGGCCGATGATATGTGTGAGTGGTCGCTTGTCGAAACCCAGGTGATTGTGGAGTGGGATTCCGTGGCCGAGAGGTTCCATGAGCACCCACAACATCCTGTTGGGGTCTTTTGGGCGGTAGACAGCGTGCATCAGGGAGGCGAAGAATACCCACTGGTATAGCATGTGGGCCAGTCGTTCCATCAGCTTATCCAGACATCTGTCAGTGGAGGAATGGAAGAATTCAGGGATGCATTGACTGTAGGCTTGCAGCTGAGCCAGGTTAATTTCCACACTGATCGGTCTCCCACTGTTCAGCCGACCAGTCCCTCCCTCAGTTTGAAGGTTGACGACTGCAGTAAATCGCTCACCGAATACTTGGCTGCTTTCCCAGGACGTGGCGGGGTGATTCGGAGGCAGTACCAAGCGATGAGAGGGAAGAGACAGGCGAGTGAATCTGCCTCAGCAGTGAAGGCCTGCTTGGTGTCCCTGACTGTGAGCCTTGTCGATGATCCTCTTCATGGCCCCGCCGTTGAGCCAGCTTGAGTGTTTGCAAGCTGGAGGAACAGGTGAGATTGGGCGACATGGGCATTGGTGTGCGGCACACTCACTGTTGCCACACTGGTGAGCCAGGTGTCAGCTTAGCCCTGTGTGTAGAGCTTGTGCTGGTAATGGATTCACTGTTGGCGTCTGTACCATGAGCTGCTGCTGTAATAGGTGTGGACAGCCTCGGCAAACTTCCAGTGAAAGGGGAATCAGCAAGCTGCTCCTTTGTATATGCAGGCTGGACTTGCAACTGTTTGCGGTCAGCCGGAGTGCTAGAAGGTTGAGACGTGCGCAGTGGTACTGGAGGACTGAAAGTGTTAATGGTCTGGAGGGGTGAAGGGATATACTGGGGATCTGGTGAGCGCATATTTTGTGCATATGCTGCAACAGGCAAGCAACCCTCTGCACTCCATCCCCTGGACGTTCTGGTTTCAGGGGCCACTGACATGTGCAGACGTTTGGGCAGTGTATCAGAGCCTGGCAGCTTCAATGACCACTTGCCTAGGCTTGATGAGTTTGTCAGTAGGCTATTGTCGGTGGGTGAAGGTGGGGTGCATAGTATCTCAGGTTTCGCTCCATGATACAGGTGTGCGGCCGACTCACGAGGCATGGCTGGGAGGTAACCCCACCGAAGGGAGGGACTCGAACTCTCTCAGTGGGGTGTTGCTGTGCACGGCAAGGATGTCTGGTGAAGGATTTGTCTCTCTAGAGGCACTGGGGCTTGAAAGAGTGGCCCAGGTGCTACTCGAGGTTGTCTGTCTGAAGCCAAAGGTTGCCTGACGAAACATCTACATATTGGCTCCTGGGACAGTAAATGAGCCCAGGGTGTCTCCCTGCAACTGTGAGCCCTGTGGTGAGAGTGTGTCCAGCCAAGACCATGATCTACTCAAGAGCATTTTGGTCAGCGGTGATTTTCTAGGCTGTAGGATGTGCTCACATGTCTGTGACATGGGCAGCAGGCGAAGGGTTGTTGCGCGAGGTAGACATTTCGTTGCTTTTTGTGGAAGCACAACCCACCTGTGTGCGAGGCACTTTATATTCTTCTTGTAGGCCACAGAACCCTGTGCCTGGGCGGGCGAATCAAACCAATTCTGTACCGGAGGTAACCTCATCTGAAGCCAGGCCATGATAGGGAAGCTAGCTAAGTAGCCTAAGATTAATCCAGCTGAAACAGGGCATGGTTCCTGTTCCACCAGTCGGTGGAGAGATACTTATGAGTCTCAGGCAGTGTATTTATGCAACCCACCCAATTTTGCCCCCCCCCCCCCCCATGTATCGCCTCTCCTGCACAAACAGTCTTAATTTCATCATGGCGCCTTCCCATTCTCCCAAGCAACCCTCAGGAGAAGAGGTCATTGGCCAGATCCATACCACACATTGGGTCAGAAGGTTCAAGGTCCACGGAAGACAGACCAATAATCATCCTGACCAGCGAGCTCTTGACGAGACCTGGGTGGATGAGCTGCTGGCAAACATTGGGGACAGGGAGGTCTTGAACCGTGCCCTTCATCCCATCAGGGTGATTCTCCAGGATGACACACAAGTTCAAGAGCTGAAGCAAATAGCCATGCTGCCCGGCAATGCAGTCCTGGAAATGCCGGAGTCGATCAGTGTGCTTGTATTTGCTGGCCAGCACCGTTTAGCTATGCTGCGACGCATAGACCTGGATAGCTCTGATGAACTTTGGTGGCACGGGGACGTGTATATGCGCCATAGGTCGAGCGGTATCCACCTGTTAGACCTTGTTGACAGTGGTTCCAGAGCTTGAAGTGGACCATCCGGCTGAGTTCTTGACGATGATGCATGAGTCGAACACGTGTCAGGTCATGAAGAGCAGTGAAGACGTAGACCTCTTCCACACAGTCGTCAAGCTCAAAGCTATGCTCGATGTGGGTACCATCAGCAGGGAGACCTTTCTTTTCAACTGGCGTGCCTTGCTTGGGCACACTGAGACCGCCTCCAGGGCGATATCTAACCTCACTTGCAACAATCAGTTGGCTGAAGCTATTGCAGAGGCCTTGTCCCGAAGATACATCGCCAAGGCTTTCTAAGCCAGCAGGTGGAAGAGGTTGACCATCAGGAGGCTATATGGGGTAAACATGGTTGTCCTGCCTCAGGAAGCAGGACCAACCAGTCAATGAACAGGTGGCTGCTGGTCTCGTTCAGGAGATGACTGCGCAAGTGGACATCTTGACCAAGGGAATGAGTGATGTTCCACAACATGTGATGTCCCTGATGCCCCGTCTGTGTCAGATATCGACACTGGAAACTCAGTTGGAGAGGAAGAAGCATCCTCACCCTTGGGACACTTTGCCTGGGAAATTGCTGAGCTGAGTCCAGGTGCAGCTGTTAACCTTCGTCACAACCTTGAATCCCAAGACAGCAGACTGGCGGAGTCTGCCCGAAGTGGTAGGTGAATGACTAGCATGCTGGGTGTGCTCACATAGCTGTCAGGTGCTTCTTCCCCTGTGTCTTGGTGCGAACGTTGTGGAGAACGAATTGAAGGCTTTGCATCAGGTAATACTACACATAAGCACTGATTTGTAGCTGTGACTTTCAAGATGCAACAGTCTATTGATCCTACACTACAGCTCTTGAAGATCTGTGCAAAGGAGGACCATTTCGACAGGTACATGAGCAGCAACCCCGATCCCTAATAACGGTGGGAGATTGGGGGAGGATGGGGGACAAGGGGGGCTTGGTCCGGCGGTGGGTGCTCAGCGGCAACAGCGGGGGCATACCTTGGTCAGTGGGGTCGGTGGGGCTGGGGTGAGGTGCAGGGAGCGAGCACCGAGGTTAACCACCTTGGTTAACCTTTAGTCTGCATCGGGGTCGAGGTCAGGGGTGGGCATAGAGATGTCCATGTCAGATGGGCGCAAGAGGCTGAGAGGCAGAGATAGCGGGCGGGTATGATGATTGGTGCTGTCACATGTTGCCTGTCACGTGGGACAAGGGCCCGACCACCAATTGCTCTGAGTTGATCAACCGCCAAAGACCGACAACTGACCTTATGGTTCTCGACTTGAGCAGCGCAACCATGCCTGCAGACTCGCTGTGCCGAGTTGCACCAAAGGCCTCGAGGTGGCAGTGTCCTTTCCAGCCCCATCAGGCTGTTTTCTGGTGAGTTGTGGTTATAACCTTGAGTCTCGAGGCGACGTTTGGCTAACAGGCTCACTATGCCCCCAAAGGCCAAGAACAACGCGCAGAAGGCACAAGACTCTGCTGTGCCAAGAGCTGGCGCAACGTTTGGAGGAAGGATGCTGGTGTTGTCGCCCAATGTGAGTACCACAGCTCAAGGTCGAGGACACAGGCTAACCATCGCACACCGTCAGTCACTACAGTGCACAATGAGCATGTCAGGCGCCAATGCCTCAAACTCCTCGGCGGCGGCCAAGGTGAAGAAGCCAAGAGCGACCAGTGGGAAGAACAAGATGGCGGAGGAGAAAGCGCAGGCATGGGTAGACTCAGGCACCAGCAGGAGGCCGAGTACAACGCCTGCCTTGGACGAGGAGGCACTGGTAAGCCAACTGTTCGACCAGCATCACTTGCAGCTAACTGTTGACCTCACATGCAGGCCAAGAACCGGTCGACATGGGACTGCGAGGCGCTGCGGTTCAAAGAGCTGCCGACAGAACTGCTGGGGCCGACGACAATGAAGCTCTGGAGTTGATCAGATGACAGCAGACCCAAAATAGGAAGGTCAGCTAGCTACTCATACAGTCAAGGACAATAGTCAGACGAAACAAAAGACATATCTCCTAGGACAATGGGGAGAATGGAACAGTACAATAAATAGCGAAGGAGAAGGGTACAACAAGTATAAAAGACACATGACATTGCAACACACTAAGCAGTGAGGTGAAGCTTCCCACAATCAAGATTCTTGGAGCCTTGGGCACAATTGCAGAACACCCAATTTTAAAGTAGAGTCAGGTTTGGCTGTCCTTGTGTTCTTGATGATGCATGTCAATGTCCTCAGCAGAGAATATCTTTGTGTCGATGTGGCAATGCAGGCAAGTAAGTGAAGATTGCGTATGCTTGTGCAAGCATCTTAAGCAAGTGCATGGGAGGATTTGCAGTCTGTTAGGGCACAGGTAGGTGAGTCGGTGCCCCAAGGCCAGGAAGGTAAAGAGTGAATGGATTGGATCAGTGAACCCAAGATACAAAGGATGTGGAGGTTAACTCACCACAAATACTGCTGCTTCTAGGAAGCATATGTCATCAATCATATTGTCTTGGCGAGTTTATACCATTTAAATACCCTGAGACACTGAAACATTGTTGGGCAGTAAACAATGTCCTTGGGCACCCACAGCGCCGCCGAAGCTTGTAGAGCTTGGGGAAAACCCTGTGTGGCCACATTCCACTTCTCCCCCAGGGGTATGACTATGTGAGGACTGGGTCCCAAGCGAAACCAGGTTTGCAAGTACTGAGATATGCTCCACGAAGTCAGGAACACAGAGAAAGTTCCCACTGAGCTTGAGAGTCGCCAACTGAGCCCATAGAGGAACAAAGACATCTCATCCACCCAGTGCCATATATGCTGCTGTCAGTTGACTCCTGGAGTGCTTATGGCAGATGATTTGTTTGCCAAGGAGCTGGAGAGCACGAGATGTGCTTGTGTCTGAGGGACTGGCGATGTGCCTGAGGGGAAGTCAGGATCTTGGCCCACGCAGGGCAGGGTGCTAGTTGCTGCTGGGGGAGAGCCAGTGCACTGTGCAGGTGCGGTTGTCAATGCATGGGCTGCCCTATCCTTCGCAATGATCTTGCGGCACTTCACACTCACCTGCTCCTTCTGTTTCCCCTTCCCCTCATATTCCCAGATGTCTTGCTCAAACATCCAGTCTTCAATATGGACCTTCAACATGTTCCAGTTTGAAGGGCCTGTGAATGGATCCAATGTCAGAAGATTCGATGTGATTGTGTGCAGAATGGTTGGGATTCCCCAATGATCCAAGAAAGCATGGCCCAGGCGCCACTCAAACCTGAGGTCTGCCAATGATGTTGATTTCCAGCATGAATCAGAAAAGGTTGAAATTTGCTGGAAGGGCGAGTATCAATGCCTGGCCAACATGCAAGTCCAGCACAATGGCAGGGATTCGAGGCGGCTATCAAATCAAAAAATGAGAGGTGGCACCACTACAGCCACTGCAGCGCTGACCAACTTGGGGCACTGCGTTGTGAAAGTATAAGCCAAGGACATACAAGTGGAGACAATGTTCCTGCCAAGCATTAAGCTGCACATGTGATGGCTGGGATACAGGAAACACAGGTCAGCTGGAGCCGCTGCATCACTTAGAATTGTTGAACGATGGAACACTACACACCATGCATCTTATTCGGGCCTGATCATTTCGGTTCGTCATGAATGATGTGACCTGATTGCCAGTGCCATCATCAAAGTCCCAGTACAACCCATCACCCACCCCTATGCCAGTCAGGAGCTTAACAGTGGCCTTTGGAGCATTACCACTTGCAACTTTTTTGTGGAACAAGGTATCTGTTCTTGCCAGCTGAATTCTGCTGATGCTTTATTGTCACAGCTTCCCCTCGCAGGTTGGAGGAGTGTTGTTTAAATAAATACCTCTGCCTGACGCAGTGATGCAGTGGGTCGATTGGAACGAGACACCATGGCGGGTACATGTCTGCAAGGCGGCTGAGTACCCAAGAAACACCTGGCTCAAGTTGCTTCAAATTTGATTCATCAACCCAGGTTTCCACATGCAAGCATTCCAGTGGCACAACAACCCCGAAAGACCAGACCAGAGTGTTTGCCATCGGTACTACCCCAAAATTCTGATTGCAAGGATTGTCAACATCCCACACTGGGACTTGAATTCGGAGCTCTTTATTACCGGTAAGTCAATGTGAGTTGCAGTGCATATAGCCAACAATCTGCAAGACACAGAGCCTCAATTTGTCGGCTCATGTCTTACTCACCATATCCTGCTCCTTTGATACTCATGTCTTCCAACCATGGGGTTACTTGCAGTTTACTGCATGTTGTTCTAGATCTGGAATATCTGCTCACTTCACTAGAGCACCCACCTCTCAGTGCACCTGCCGCATGCTTGACGTCACTGGGGGGCCAGTTTGAGGGTATAGAGCTGCATGAGATTCTCAGGTGTAGTATGCATACGTTTCAGACCTCTTTTTGCAATTCATTATCTTCGTGTCGTTGTAGAGCGCCAGGTCCTACTGATAGGCCGTGCCATTATGTTTTTGATATGATCGTTGCGCTGTACATGATCGTTTTTTCAGCTGGTACCTTGTCCAGATCGTTCACCAGCGATGGCTGTGCGATAATTGGCTGACTATATCAAGACAGTCGCTTCCGGCATTTGGTTCTGTCATGTCCACATTGCCAGAACCTCCTACTGCAACTGCAACAGGGGCTTTTCTCATGGGGAAATCACTTCCGCAAATAAGAATAGAGCAGTCAGCGGTTAAAACGGATGTGAAGCTGAAGCTCATGGTTACATTCAACTACATGTAGGCTGCTTGGCAAAGTGCAGCGATATATTTCACAGGCCACTGGTTGCCTGTGAGCACGAGATGTGCAAGTTACCCCTGCCTCGGTGTTACTCTTGTATTACTACCATCTCCTCTCGAACGCGATACTTGAATTTTGCTTGCTACAACCATATATCATGGCCACAATCCCCATCTCCAGCGACAGAGGGACAGACACTGGTTTGAACTGTCCTATGCCCCCCACTTTTCACAGCACACCCACTCACACTGGCCAGCCCACAGCCCGGCACAATTTAGACAAAAACAAAAATAATGGGGACAAGGAGGCGGAAGAGGTCGAGGTTGAGGTCGAGGAAATGATGGGATGGCATATATAGCCTTACCGATATCCGTTGCACCTGAATTCAAGCAGAACAATACCCCTTGTTTCTGCAGAACAGAACGATCAAGGATCTCACTTGGGCAGGAACATCAAGACCTTCGCATACAAGACCACGACTCCTTTATTCATTAATCATTGGCATTCTGGATGGGATCAAAACACATGGGAGACCTTCCAGCCTGAAATTAATTCACCGGGTATGTGCTCAGGTTAATACTGTCTAGCATCTGTACTAACATACATGTGCTTCGTTAGGTAATCTGTCTTGTAATGTCAAACCGGCTGAGCCAGAGCTGACCATTTGCTGTGCTGCACCATGGTTAATTAGGGTATGTCCTGCGACCTTTTGAGGTCAACATGAGCTAACAACGTGCAGGTCATATACAATCTCTTCAATAGTTTAAACAGGTTCAGGGCTCACTCTCCTCATCGCAAAGAAATATGATGTTTTTATTAGTGTTGATACCACTCAAGTTTGACTTTGATCTTTTTTGGGGACTGCCTCACAGAGCCATCTTCACTATCACCTTCTTCTGCTGAGCTTTATTAGTCAATCGCTCAGTTACAGTGAATGATGACTAATTGTCTGCTTGTACATCTCTCCTTGACTGTTTCCCTGATGAGACACAGCGTTGTGGTGCATTTGCATCCCCCTGGTCTCCTCTCGTACTGCTGGTCACTATCATCAGCCCGAGGCACTGGTGGCATGTAGTCAGGATGTTAAACGTCTGAGGGCTATGTTAGAGGCATGTTACATGCTGTCCATTCATGATCCCAGTCCTGTACCACTGTGAGAGCCATGTCTTCCATGACCCAATGCAGCAGCCCTGCCTTGGGCTGTGCTACATTCTGGGCTGCCAAACGCTGCTGTGCTTGTGTTTCTAGTAATTTGGTGATGGACTGGTTTATAAGCCCGGCTGAGCCTGTCATACCATCACCTGCACCACAATCGTGTCCTTCCTGCTCCACCCTGGTGCAAGCCCCGTGTATTTCAGCCCTGGATGTGTGTATTGACCTTAATACCACAGGATTACAAGTCAATGAGTAGCAGTACTAGCCACTTAAATCTGTAAGGTCCTCCCATATAGGTTTCACTGCAATGCATCATCCCTGGTCAATCTATGCACTGCATAATCCCAAATCCCACAGATAACCTTTCAGCCTGCTGAAATCGAAAAATTGCCATGGAAATTGAGTTCCATTTTCAGCTTCCATGTGCACAAAATGCTTGAGACCTGAGCTGACACTCAAAGGGTCAGATCGTAGGTGGCAACAGCGTAGGGCAGCAGCCTGCTCCCAATCATACCCTGTCGATATGAGTTCATCGCTGCATAGACATACCAGGTATGGCCCAAATGCCCCACATCCTGCCATTAAACCGCACTAGTGCAAGTAGCTGAGGCAAAGACTGCACAGCCACCTCAATATCAAGAACCCAATACTTTCTGGACTCCTGTGTAGGTTTTGCCATGTTATTTCTCAGGTATCAATAAACTGTATAACCTAGAACCTGTGACAGTGTCTACTCCAGATATTGCAACCACACACAGGGGGGGATCTCACTGGGGAGGTCACAAGTGGCAACAATCAAGGGAGGGGAAATCTATTCACTGGTCTGGCTTTGCAGCGTTCAAATTCAGGGTGTCTACAGTAGCGGCATCGCAGTAACTAATGAACGCCCAGCGCAGGAAAACAGAACTGGGCATTGGTGAGCGAGTGTTGTGCAGGAGTTGGGTACAGCGGGCAGGCGGGCAAAGAGGGTGGTTAAAGGCGCCAGAGGGGGTGGGTGATGGCAAGGGTGTACTAGGTTGTTGGCAGGTCGGTATTTCAACCTGGGCACAACCAGACCCAACTTCATGCCATCCTGGGTACAACCTGGGGCTGACATATCACAGAAGCAGATTGCCCAGGGCACACATGCATACTGGCATACACAGCAGAGAGCAGAAAAACTGCAGACAAATAGTGTGGCAGGGCTGATCATGTCAGCAGGTAAAGCACAAGTATGGTGGTGGTGCATAGGCAGCTCAAAACCTGGATACTGTTATGGCAGCCAAAATGCATGCATGTGCAACCCCAGACAAAACCCCCTATCATAGAGAGGAAACAAAGCTGACTCTATGATGTCAAGTATGTGATGAGATTGATGGCTAACAAATTTATGAACAAGACAATTGTAGTCAGACAAAAGCGGAAGCATCATGGAGTTGGGAATTGACAATGAAAACCAAATGATAATGCCAGGACAGAGCTTTAGAGCTATGACTCAGACAGTGATGTTTATGCAAACCACGATGTGGATCAGGTCATGTGTGCCTCAGCCCCTTCAATAGGACTTACACTATCAGTAAAGCCATTGTAATACTGGGATTTGTTGAAGTGTAGCAGGACTTGATGAAATTTTGCGAATGATTCCTTGCACTGAACTATTGTGCCAGTACACATTGACAGTTGGTGATAGACTCTGGGAGTGGAAAAGGATAGTATTACTTGCAAGTCAGACAGACATAGAGGTGTTAAATGGATGAGAGGGGTGATATCTATAATAGACACAGAGGCTGTTGGTGTTTATGAAATATTGCCTTTTGCTAGTCATGTGGCTGCATGCAATATACTCCTTTTTGCCTTTTTGTTTTTCTTTCCACAATGCATACTTACGACATGTACACTGATGTGTACGATGATGTGTCTCAACATTGCTTGTGACCCAGTCTGTCCTATAGGCTGGAACAGTCCAATCATATCTCAGCAACCACTCCACCTAGAGGTATGGGGCTAGCTTTGAGGTATCTAGTTCATTGCACTCTGCCTCTATAGTTGAAGTCATATTTGTCTGGCATTGTTTATATGCTGGTAGTCTGGGATTGCTAGTACCTTGATACTAGTCTCCCATATCTCAATACCTAACGCAGTGAGAGGAATGGGGCTGGTATTGGCGATGTTACCAAGCTCAAGACTTGCAACTGAGCCTATGATCCATCTGCTCAGATGAGCTTTGCCCTCCACCCTTTGTGACTGTAGTTCATCTGAGGTGCAAGGTGCATGCCCTTGCTGTTGCTCCTGCACGAAACGCCCTGCACTGTAAAAGCGCGATCTTCGGTTTTCCTTTTTGACGTCACCAGTGCAAGGAGCACACCTTTGTTGATGCCCCTGCACTCAACACTGGCCATGTCCTACCACGTTATTCCTGCGTCTACCTACTCTAGTTCCTTGACCGTGGTTCTCTCAGAGGTGCAAGGCATATCCTTTGCTGTTGATCCCATGCACAACACTTTGGACGCCATGTAAAAGCCTGAACACTCGTTTGTTACCCCTTTCTGTTGGACGTCAATGGCGCAAGGCGCATGCCTTTGGTGACGCTCCTGCACCCAACGCCCACGCACTGCTTTCAATCTCTTTGCTATGTTAATTCACTGCAGTTCCCTGCCTGTGGTCCTTTCCAATGTGCAAGGTGTACGCCTTTGCTGTCACTCCTGCGTACAATACCTTGAATATTGTGTGCAAAACCTGGTGATGTGAGGCTGCCAGCCTTGAATCCCCATTGACTCCGTGCCATCCTTCCTTCTGATCATAAATGAAAGTGCATGCGATGCCCGAGATATGCCACCGACTTACAATGTGTTTGCTGGATAGTGTATACACTGTTCATGTAATCTCTATATAATACCATTATGAGTGTAGCACTTGACCGACTTGGAGTCATATGCATGCGATTCACATGTTCAATGTCAACAAACCTTTCCACGGTTCTGGGGAACGCTTTCGGTGTCGTGTAAGGCTCTGCCTAACCTGACTTGATAGAATTCCCGCAACGATGAAGCAGTGTGGTATCACCATACTTATCTATGGAAGCAACACCATTTAAATTTGACCACATGTTTTTTTTTGTGTTTGCCAATCCTCAATAGCCACCCTCCAGTCATGCTAATCCCCCCACTCTAATCTTCTCAATATGACCTGCACCCAGTCGACATTCAAGAAACATCCAGGCAGACAAGCTCTATGCAAACATTGTAAGTGTGCTGTCTCAGTAGGTTACCCTTGCTGACACCCAATATCCTGCAGCTACCTAACTGGTTGAAACTTCATTCTTCGTGAGCATCCTGTCATCGTCTCTGGCGATATGCAGGCAGGCAATGAAGCACCTTGAGCGGGTAGAAGGTTTGAATGCAAAGGTGCCATGCCATTGATGCGAAAGTGTTGACCTCTACCATTCACTGAAACATACTTACCACATTCCTCTCAACCTCTTAGTTCTGATAATTCTGCTGCTACCACTTCGTCTTACAACCCACTCAACCTGCCGCTTAGAACTGAATAGGCTATGCTTGATCACCTATGTCAAATGGAGCGCGCTAAGACTCAGCGTAAGCATGACCAACTGGCTATGAAGTTTGGGATCGCTGGCCACTCGATTCTCCCTCTATCTAGCACCCTACATCATACCCTCAGGAGTTTCTGCACTTGTTCCTCAACCATCTCCCTGAGCTCGTGTCTCTCTGGACAAATACTTTCCCTGGGATATCTGACTCTGGATGTGAAAACTACTTGATCTCGGCTGCTGTCTGGTCTCCTGCCATTGGCTGTGAAACTGAAGCAGCAACAAATTTATGACCCTCAGCTTTCATTTGACCACTCCCTAAAATCAAGACAAGTTGGCACCTTCTGTGTCATTCTGGCTTATATATATCAGCCCTATTATATTTGGTGGCCATCTCACTAAGAATTACTATGATCATTTCCTTGAGCTTGTATTTATTGTCAAATTCATACTAGAGTTCAGCAACACCACTGATCGCATCAAGCAATGTCGTGAGGAAATAGCAGGATATGTCCAGCGCTTTGAAGAGCATGTACCATCTGCATACATTTGTCTGAAACACATTAATTGAGGTTCTAGATACCATTATCAGTACAACTACAACTGAGTTTGTGTCTGCCGATTGACACTCCATGTTCTCCTCCATGTTGCCTACACTATACTCCGCTGTGGCCCCATGTGGGTGTTATGGTCATTCTCATTGAGCAAGGCCACGGCATGTGCCAAGTCCAAAGTGGTTCCCTATGCAACAATCAACAAACACGTTCTCCAGATGGCCCAACTTGTAGCCATCGCATCAAGATTCATTGACATTCGCAAGGCCCTATTGTTTGGAAAGGCTGACATGCTGGTGGATGTTAGCCGGATGGAGTGTATATACCCAGGATGTAAGTGCTATATTGGTTGTATGACATTCTAATTTCTCATCTCCTCCTTCAGACCCCCATACAATCTTTTGCCGCCTGAGTCTACAAGGCTTTCTGCTGAAGGATACAGACTGTCACTGCCTTGCAGCTTATGTCCACCCCAACAACCCCCATCGCACGTTCCACGAATGGCTAAACTTCTTGCCTGAATGTTGCGAGGACTGGGGCAAGGTGAACATAGCAGATGGAGGGGACTGCATTTGCAGTGCCTCAGCTACCAACTCACTCTCAATTTATGGGAAGTACAACAGCTCGTTTGCATGAGTAAGTGGGTTACTATCGTCTTCCGTTCAACTATGCACTTGGTTTGGGCAAAGCGTCCTCGCATCTGATGGTGACCAAATACCCATGATGGGGAACGGCACTCCCTGTAGTATTTTTCGACCAAAACATTGACCTTACAATAGTTTCTTGGCTGTTACTGATATCGGATTCCGAGTCCATTCATTGAACACATGTTCAATTCGGCCCTATGAATTTGGTGATGATCTGAGCTCAGGTGCTTGAGCTGGACACAAAATCATCGACCATGCACACAGACCACAAGGTAAGATGTTCAAAGTTTAGACTGCAGAGTGGCGCAAGGGCCACTGTTCAAATAAATGGAATGGTTGCCTTCCACTAGGAAATCCACAGATGTGTGGTGTGGCCTGGTTAAAGGTCAACCCAGGTGCAGAGCACACATCCAACAGCTGTCAGCTGACTAAAGTAGTGGAGAGGCTGAGGGATTTGAGGGCACATAGCGCATGTCATCAATCAACTCAGGCTGTTGGTTTCATTTATATATGGGAGACTGAATTTAACCCAGTCAGCCCTGTAAAAGATTTAAATGCACGACTGAGCCTTGGTTGAGGGCATGCAAAGGAGGAATCTGGGTTCTGTCAGACACCCAAGCCAGGTTCCAATTGTGGTATTGCTCACCTGCAGGTTCACAGGAAGCCATTACTGCTAAAGAATGGTGAAAGAGGACCAGTAGGTGTTTGACACTGAACAGGTGGTACCAGATCATGTGTGTTGCGAACATGTTCAACTGTGGCCAGAGTGCACCAGGAACCGAGTGAACATTTGGCAGTTGTCATAGCCGAAGGTTCAACAAGCAAAAGGATGTTGGTGGGTTGCCAAGGAGTCTTGATGTTGAATATCAAGGGTAAATTGCAGCAATGGAGCCACTATTTGCCTGGCATCCGTGTGGGCAATATATATACCTTAGAGCAGGCCGAAGCACAGCTGGCAACACCAGGTCATGTTTGGACCAATCACCCTCTGCCCAATGCTTCATGCCAGAGAATCGTTTCTGGTCTGCAGTACAACCCAGACTCAGGCTGGCATGGGTTACCAATGATAATTTGCCACATATACTGGCGATGCCAGTGCAGGTGAGGGTGCTGGAATCGCTCAAAATGCGCTGGAAACCCGCCAGCCACATGGCGCATACTAGCGCATTCCTCGGTGCAGAAATACAGGCTGGAGAGGGGGTTTGCAGTTGCGCAGCGGCATGGTAGGTGTTGTACACTGCCAAAGCAGCATGTGGAGCATTGGAAGGCACATTGTCGGCATGCATCGCCGAAGTCAAAGCTGGCATGTTTCAAGGCAGGTCATCAATGTCCATCTCAAACACGCTGCTGTGCCTGGCGTGTCATGAGGCATACTTCCGCCCGGTGAGCCTGTTCTGGGATTCAATTGCACGTGCGAGGGCCAGACCTGCGTTACCGCAAGGCAAAATGCCAGTGACCGATTCCACATGGCATGTCATTAATCGTAGTGTCACAATTTATGAAAGTGGTATGCTTGTTGCATAACACATCTACAGATGAAATTGACATGCATGAATTGTTGGTGATCAGAGCACAAGCACCTAGTGGTAGTACAAAGGTCAAGACCAGTGCATAGATGGGGGAATCAATGCCATGTACTACTTCCATTGATGCTACTTGAGTTGTTCTCATGCCTGCAGCTGTTGCTTTGACTTTGCTCAGCACAGGGGATTCAGGGTATCGCTAATGTGGTGACGTGAGACTAAAGATGTCAAATCTTTTACTCACCTGGCTAAGTAAGGCTGACATGCTGCGTTGCTGTCAAATGACTGACCGGCCTTGCCGAAGATCAGGACGGAGGGGGCAAGTTGCAGCTCACGCAAGGGACCAGGCTGACACTGTGACGATGATGAGCATGCAGACGGCAAGGGCTGGCATTGTGAGGGCGTGGTATTTCGATGTGTGGTTGCTGCACCTGCACTCCTGCGCAATTCCCCAGTTGCGTGGAAGCGAGATATGAAACTTCTGCCCATGGCTCGATGTCGCTATTTGTGTAGTCCCTCCCTTTGTGGTGTGAATGGATGTTCACGATGGACCAGCAGGAGTGTTGCTTGACATATGGGTGTTAGTGGGACACAACAAGGACCCATTGTTGGCGCTTCGCATCAGTTGTAGTCGGCTAGTTCATGTGGTCACCGCTCCATTCACATGCCCCACCATGCCACAGGCACTTTGTTTCCCATGCAGAGTTGTGTCTACTGTGCATCCCAATATCCTCCCTTTGTTCTTCATCATTGTTGCCACTATTGGTGGGCAGAGTACTCACATCAGACTTTTTCTACCCTACCATTACCCCCCCTGCTCATGCCAACAATACAACCTCTTTACCCTTCCTCACTCCGGACCAGTGTCAGCATCAGTGCCAGCGCTAGCGTTGGAGCCAACATTAGCATTGGTGCCAGTGTCAGCATTGGCATTGGCATATTCACTGCTACCTCTACTTTTACCACTTGTCATCTTGTGCCGATCATTCAGTGCCACTTAATCCAATTGAGCAGGCCACCAGGTTGGTTCTCCAGTCATCTTGTCATGCTGGCTATGCTACGCATGATTGGCTGCCAGAGTTCGTCCCTGCTGAGGTCTTTACAGCAGTTTTGAAGTCGATTCAAAACCCTGTGATGGATATTGCAGTCTGCACAGAATTGCTTGTCTTGAGAAACAAGGCTGGTTCCTCCCTTGTGTCAACGATTTTCTGTTGTTAATGTGCCAGCTTTGGTTCGTCAGAAATTCTATTCTCGCAATGTTGCCAAGGTCCACATACTCAACATGGCAGTCTTGTCTTCCCATGTTGCAATACCTGGCTTGGAAATGGCCTCCAGATGAACCAAGGACAAAGTCGAAGCAACCGCTCACTGTTACCCTGTGCCGGAAAGGCTGAGGCAAACACCCAGAGGCTGGGACAGTAAATTTGCTGCCATCTTTCAAAATTTGGCATGGTGCATACTCTCCATGCAAAGCCAAGTGGATGTATCACCTCCTCAATGAAAGGGTGAACATGGAGAATAATCCAGCTGAGATGTGCCACAAGCAACACTCACAAAGCTCTCCTCTGCCATTTCAGCTGCATGGTCACCCAAGAGCAAGACACACAATTGCACTCGATGTCAATTAGTATTAGTAGACGGTGATGCAAGCTGAGTTGTACATCCAGGAGAGAGTGCAGAGGAGGGAGGGATCAGCCATCAATTGGGGTATATATACATAAATCATACAGAGTTGCCTGGCATCATCCAGCTTGTGGGTCGGCTGGTGGGACCAAACCTCCCCTGCACCACATGTTTTCGAGGAATGCCAGACAAGACAATTCCCAGCTCACATGATGCATGGGGCAGCTGTTCCACAGAGCAGTGAGTTTTCCAGCCCGGTCAAGGACTGTGTCATGGCACTAGACCTCAGCTAGACCAGCAGGTTTCCTGGGGCTCCTGCAAAACTGTGTCTAGCAATTGTCGTCTATCTGAGTGCTTTCCACATTAAGTGGTAATACAGGGAGGGTGAAACCACAGCACTCCTGCTGCCTTTCCCCCCAATGAAAAAAGGGGATTCAGAATGTGGGTGCACTCAGTCAGTATATGCAGGCCTAACATCCTTGCCCTTGATACATGCAGCATTCCGCTTATTTCAGTGGCTGAACACTCATGATTCACAACATGGCCTAAAAAGCTTAGCATCTGTGAGAGGAAATATCAATATGATTAAAGAATTGGAAGGAATGCATAACGTGAAACAGTCCAGGAGACTCTTAGAGACATCAACGCTATCTACATACAGGTGGCGTGTGCACAGGCGCAGCATCATGCACCCTATGCGCCTTTGGGGAACAAGCTTGCCTTGTGCACACAGGAGGGGCTGCATGGGCCTCAGGTCGCTTTGTTGATCTGCGCATCCCAGCTATCTCCAACCTCGAGGCTTGAGTGCTGCTATGTTTGATGTTTTGAGCCTGGGCAGCTGGTAGCTTGGTTGACTGCTTCTGGAAGCCCATGAACTTGATCCTGGCTGAGCGACTGGGGTGGATGAGTGTTGGAGCAACCAGCAGACGATGACACACACACAACGCATGGTGCTGGCAGCAGTTGCAGTTGGCTTAACCACTTGGGAATGGCTGCCACTGACATCTGGCCTCCAGGAGCTTGCTTGAGGGGTTGGGGGCAGCGCTCCTCAAGAACGTGCTGTGAGCAGTCGCTGCCTGAGCTGCGATGCTGCCACAATCATGCTTTCTCTTCAAGCAGTGCAGTGGTGCCTCTCTGATGGGTGACCAGGACGGGGGCTGTCTGTGCCTTTGATTGGAGGGGGTGGCAGTTGGACAGTGGTCCAGTGCTGAGTAGTGATGTCACCCAGGAAGAAAACCAGGTTCCCCTTCTGGCACCTGGGAACCTGTACAAATTCGCTGTTTCCCTTCCCTGCCTCTTCCCGCTCCCTGGGAAGCAGGAACCGGGCGGGAACCCGCGCTGAAGGGCTCTAAATTCTCGCAAAAGTCCGGTGCACCTGCTGGCATTTTTTTTCAGGAATTTAGCTATTTTATTCCATGTAGTTACAGGCTGATACCTTGTACAGGGGACTTGGACTCCTTGAGGCAGAGTTTGGGTTACCCAAAATGTCACCACATTTGAATGAAATAAATACTATAATATGCAGAGAAATTCCAGCTTTTAGAATATGTACTTTATATGATCAGAATAAATTTCTATGGCTCCATAGAGTGCATGTAATACACAAGGGGGCATTTAC